>QXTE01000153.1:2095015-2122025 GCA_003942145.1 Platysternon megacephalum | reverse complement strand
GATTTGATACCTTTAAGGGGGCTGGATTTTCACAGTGCTGAGTATCCACTTTTTGAAAAGCAGAACTCTTGAAATTGTCTCAAGAAGAGCATCCAAAAGTGGAGGCACCTAAGTCACTAATCACTTTTGGAAGTTTACACCAGTGATCAAATGAAAGTATTAAATCTGTATATTACAGTAGCACCCATCTGTGACAATCATTTGTGTAAAAAGCTTGTAATGAATCAAATATTTGTCAACCCCTTATAGACTCTTAAAAAGTTTTCCCTAAACAAAGTGTGACTCATAACTCAATAACTGCAATTTTCACCTGCAGACTTCTCACACATGTACACAAATACGCACACACAGGGCCTACTGTAATAGAGATTTTTAGTCTGCTTTCTGTGTGTGAAGTTTCTGTGCAGATGACCTACAGAACTACACTCTTTCAAAGTGGCCTAGATTTCTGACAGAAGATACAGATATTAGTAAGTGAAAATGCAATCCTTGTAATGAAACAGTATTCTCATGCTGGCCTGTGTCACATGATCACTTTGTTTTGATAATATAATCTGCAAAAGCTTCTTAGCATTCAATAAAAGATGAACTGTTTGCTTTGCATTTTCTGTCTCCAAGAGAGATACAAATAATGTAGCCAAAACAGTAGAAATGGCATTAATCCAGAAGTGTGCTTAATGGCAGGATTCTAATTTTCAGAAGAGGAGATGTTCCATACTGGTTCTTGAAAAGAAGCCATTTGGCTTTTATCAAACTAACAAGAAAACATGTAAGTGAACTCTCCCCTTGTTCCACACAGCTTTTCAGAGCTTGTTCAAAGAGTCATAGATTCCAAGGCCAGGAGGGCATTGGGATCATCTAGGCTGAACTCCTGTATTATGCAGGCCAGAGAACTTCCCAAAATAATTCCCAAAGCAGAGCTTTTAGAAAAACTTCTAACCTTGATTTAAAAGTGTCAGTGACGGAGAATCCACAACCCTTTGTACATTATTCTATTGATTCACCATTTCATTCATGAATCTCATGCTCCACTTAATAAAAAGGGAGAATATCAGGTTACATTTAGCCTCAAATTTAAGGGGAATAAGGACAACCCAGGGAATTATAGACCAGTCAGCTTAATTTCAGTACCCAGGAAGATAATAGAGTAAATAAGCAATCAATTTGCAGACACCTAGAAGATAATAGTAAGGTAAGATAATAGAAGATAAGTAACACTCAGCATGGATTTATCAAGAACAAATCATGTTAAATTAATCTAATGCTTTCTTTGACAGGGTAACAAGCCTTGTGGCTAGGGAGGAAGTGGTAGATGTGGTATATATTGACTTAAGTAAGGCTTTTGGTACTGTCTGACCTGACCTTGTCATAAACAATCTTGGAAAATATAGCCTAGATGGAGCTATTATAAGGTGGGTGCATAACTGGTTGGAAATCCATTCCCAGAGAGTAGTTATCAGTGGTTCACAGTCATGCTAGAAGGGCATAACGAGTGGGGTCCTGCGGGAATCAGTTCTAGGCCCAGTTCTGCTCAATATCTTCATCAATGATTTAGATAACGGCATAGAGAGTACACTTATAAAGTTTGCGGACGATACCAAGCTGGGAGGGTTTGCAAGTGCTTTGGAGGATAGGATTAAAATTCAGAATGATCTGGACAAACTGGAGAAATGGTCTGAAGTAAATAGGATGAAATTCAATAAGGACAAGTGCAAAGAACTCCATTTAGGAAGGAACAATCAGTTGCACACATACAAAATGGGAAAAGGCTGCCTAGGAAGGAGTACTGCAGAAAGGGATCTTTGGGTCCTAGAGGATAGCAAACTAAATATGAATCAACAGTGTAACACTGTTGCAAAGAAAGCAAACACATTCTGGGATGTATTAGCAGGAGTATTGTAAGCAAGACACAAGAAGTAATTTTTACACTCTACTCCGAGCTGATTAGGCCTCATCTGGAGTATTTTGTCCAGTTCTAGGCACCACATTTCAGGAAAGATGTGGACAAATTGGAGAAAGTCCAGAGAAGAGCAACGAAAATGATTAAAGGTCTAGAAAACATGACCTATGAGGGAAGATTGAAAAAATTGGGTTTGTTTAGTCTGGAGAAAAGAAGACTGAGAGGGGACATGATAACAGTTTTCAAGTACATAAAACGTTGTTACAAGAACGGGAGGGGTGAAAAATTGTTCTCTTTACCCTCTGAGGACAGGACAAGAAGCAATGGGCTTAAATTGCAGCAAGGGAGGTTTAGGTTGGACATTAGGAAAAACTTCCTAACTGTCAGGGTAGTTAAGCACTTGAACAAATTACCAAGGTAGGTTGTGGAATCTCCGTCACTGGAAGTTTTTATGCCCAGGTTAGACAAACACCTGTCAGGAATGGTCTAGTAATTACTTAGTCCTGCCTTGAGTGCAGGGGACTGGACTAGATGACCTCTGAAGGTCCCTTCCAGTCCTACACTTCCATGATTCTCTTCCCTTCCCTTTCTCCCCTTCCTACCCCACACAGATAGAAATTCTACTGCTGCATTCGCAATCCAAACATTGTCACATTAATCTTATACACAAGGACCCTAGTGTAAATTTCACTGTGTGCAAGAGTGAAACAGACTAGTCCATTTCCTTGTCTAAAAATGCAAAAACAAACCCCACGGAGCTAACACAGTCACTCACATTACAGCGAAATGCAAGTCATAGAATTCGGTTTTGATAATCTATGGTTTTATTTGCATCGTAGGTAAGGTTATTTGCTTTTTGAGAAGATGCTTTAATATCCCTTTACTATCGTGGGTAATTTGCTTTACAAACTGCAGATGGTCCTTTTATTCTGTAAGCACAGTGACCCTAGGTAAGCAGACAGCTATTCTGGGGAGGGGAGCAGATGAGAGGAGTTGTGCTATAAGGATACCATGAAAAAAACAAAAATCTGTGAACTCGAGTGTCAGAGCTGGATTTGGTGTTTGTTTGTTTTGAGTGGACAGTGTCCCTTCAAGACACAACGTGAAGTGAGCAGCAGGGAATGGCCCTAAACAGCTCTGCTACTGCTGTACTGAGAGGGCAAGAAGATTCTCTTCCTTGGGCACCTCCTCAGGACAGCTACACAGTAAGCCCAGAAAGTGCTTAACTAACCACTCAGCAGAACTTTTCATTCTGGTGGCTCAGGCCCTGCATTGAAAGCCTTCCAGCAGATCGAGGGATGTGATCATTCCCCTCTACTCAGCACTGGTGAGGCCTCATTTGGAGTACTGTGTCCAGTTTTGGGCCCCACACTACAAGAAGGATGTGGATAAATTGGAGAGAGTCCAGCGGAGGGCAACAAAAATGATTAGGGGGCTGGAGCACATGACTTACGAGGAGAGGCTGAGGGAACTGGGATTGTTTAGTCTGCAGAAGAGAAGAATGAGGGGCGATTTGATAGCTGCTTTCAACTACCTGAAAGGGGGTTCCAAAGAGGATGGATCTAGACTGTTCTCAGTGATAGAAGATGACAGAACAAGGAGTAATGGTCTCAAGTTGCAGAGGGGGAGGTTTAGGTTGGACATTAGGAAAAACTTTTTCACTAGTAGGGTGGTGAAGAACTGGAATGGGTTACCTAGGGAGGTAGTGGAATCTCCTTCCTTAGAGGTTTTTAAGGTCAGGCTTGACAAAGCCCTGGCTGGGCTGATTTAGTTGGGTTTGGTCCTGCTTTGAGCAGGGGGTTGGACTAGATGACCTCCTGAGGTCCCTTCCAACCCTGAGATTCTATGATTCTATGATTCTATCACTGTGTCTAGCATCCAGGTGCCATTGTGGTGCAGATACAGAATCACCACAATTTAGTTATTTTGAAACCGTTTTTGAAACTTTGCAAAGCACATGTCTCAGCAAAAGCCCTTTCTGCACAGCCAGTTTGAATTGTGAGAACAGAATTGTCTTTTAGTCCTCTGCAAAAAGTGGATCAGCTTTTTATTACCCTCAGACTCTCTCAAAAGTTTACTCTAAAAGGAAAAACTATGGCGTAGGCACAGTCTGTGAATAAGGGCCAGTAGTGGGAACTGTTATGCTATCTTATAGTGAACACAACCATTGAATTTATCCTCCTCACACATTTCGGACAGAGGAAACTGAGGTACAAGGTCCCCTGAGAACTACGTGGTAGAGCTGGGAATTAACCCATCTCTCCCAAGTCCTTGCCCACAAGACCTTCCTTCCCACTGACCTGTTACCCATTACTTCAGACAAAATATTTCTAATGCCAGGCACTTCTTGGAAGCCAAGCCAAGCCTTGGCCGTGAGCTTTCCATTTCCAGTCATTCCAGTGCAACCTTGCACTGCTTAATCGCTGTAGCAGGTGTGAGGAGCTGTGTCACGTTCCCTTGTTCCTCTAAGGGAGAGGAACAAACCCAAAGGGCATAGTCACCTCTTTTTACTACCACTGCAGCGCCAATTTGCAAACATCTCACCAATTATATTTAAAAATGCTTGAAATGTTGCTACTTGTATATCTAATGATCTCAGAGCACCTCAGTGACAACTGGGATGCGTAAGTCTGAATCAAATGTGTGTTGATCAAAACAGCTAGTATTTTTCTGTTAATAAACAGGAACCATATACACACGTCAACATTATTTAAAGATTGTAGTGTTCTTGGATTTGCTGCAGTATCTACTAGGCTGAGTATTTTCTTCAAGTAAAATATTTTTATACTGGACTATATTTTTAGTTATTAGTGCTTATTTTAAATACTAGACAATTATACTATAAAAAGACAAGCATTATTTCAATGTGGCAGCCATGAACAGTCTGATGTACACTGCAGTAATACCACCTTCCTCTTTTCTAGCACTTCTAATCCATAGTTCTCAAAGCACGTAACAAAGCAGACCATGCCAGTGGCCCAATTTTACAGATGGGGAAACTGAGGCACAAAGATGGCTGTGACTAGCCCAAGGGGAATACAAACCCAGGTCTCCTGAGAGCCAGTTCAGCACCCCAGCCACTAGATCACACTGCCTGATGCTGCACCTCCCTTCCTAGCTGTGCAAACCTTGGTGGGTACAGGTAGAATTGGAGATTGAGCCAAAGCCTCCCCCATCTACCCCAAATACACACACAAGATACTGTTATTGTATTATTTCTGGCCATGCAACGAGGGTACGCTGAGACCCTACGGTGACCTCTGGATGCTAAAATGCCACTCCCTTCCTGCTCCAGGAAGGCTAATTCAAGAGTTCTACCAAGGCCAAGTCAATGCAGATGTGCTCGGGCAGGACAAGGAAACAGGGCTGGCTCTAGGATTTTGGCCACCCCAAGCAAAAAAAATTTTGGCCGCCCCCCCTTTTTTTCAAGCCCCGCCCCAACTCCGCCCCTTCCGAACCCCTTCCCCAAATCCCAAGCCCCGCCTCCTCCCCCGGGGGTGCTGCGTTTCCCCTCCCCATTGCTTCCTGTGCCCCCCCGCGACCTCCCACCCTAGCTCACCTCCACTCCACCTGCTCCCCCGGGCGCACCGCCACTCCGCTTCTCCCCCCTCCCTCTCAGGTGAGGGACGGGAGAGAAGCGGAGCAGCGGCACGTTCAGGGGAGCAGACAGAGCGGAGGTGAGCTAGGGTGGGGGGGGCGCAGGAAGTAACGGGGGGGTAGAGGAACAGCACCCCGCTCCAGCTCACCTCCGCTCCACCACCGCCACCGCTCGGCTTCTCCTCCCTCCCAGCCTTGCTGCACGAAACAGCTGTTTTGCGCCCAGCAAGCCTGGGAGGGAGGGGGGAGAAGCGGAGCGGCGGTGGCAGCGCGCTATGGGGAGCAGGCAGAGGCGAGCTGGGGCGGAGGGGGCACTTTTTCCCCATGCCACGGAGTCGGCGCCTATGATGGCCGGCGCCAGAATGCCGCCCCTAGAAATGTGCTGCCCCAAGCACCTGCTTGTTTGGCTGGTGCCTAGAGCCGGCCCTGCAGGGAAACTACTCACATTGTTCCAATACGCTACAGAAAGTTGCCTAGCGGATCTGAACAATCGTGACTCCCCCCCCCCCTCCAACCTCCTCTTCTCAGCACAGCATGGCTAACACATTCCAACCCCGGGGCCCGTGAGACAACGTTAGGTACTTACTGTGGTAATGGGGCCCATGTATCTGACCCTCAGAGTCCCCTGTGAGGCCAGGCAGTGCTGTTATCCCCATTGTACAGAAGGGGAGCTGAAGCCCAGAGAGACTAAGGGTATGTCTACACTGCAAAAAAAGAAAAAGAACAATAAAAAGCAACAACAAAAGGCAGCAAGGGTCCAAGTCCGGTGTACAAACTCGGAATTATTGTAAAGGGAATTTAGCAAAATCAAATTTTGCCAAATGTGCCTTGTTTTTCTTAGCCAATTTGGGCACAGTTGGCAAAAGTTGCTTCTGCTAAATTCCACTTACAATAATTCCTCCGCTTTATTTTGCATTTTTTGGAACCTACAGAGTCAACATTTTGTGGGAAACATCAAAGAAGGTGTTCCGCTGCTTCTGGGACCCCTGGGGGTGGGGAAAACCACCCGAAACTGCTACAGGCCGCTGTGGGAGAAGTCATTGGAGCAGATTGCCAGGAGGAGGGATAGCGCAGAGAAAGCACTGTCCAAGGTGGCAGGATACCACAGGCTAGATTGAGGAGACAGGCAGGAGAGAAGAAAGGCTCCCGGCAGAAGCAAAAGGAAAGGGACTTCAGCAGCAAAGCCGGCAGCTTATTCAAATAGGAAGGATGGAGGTTTGGGCACACACTGACTTTGAGGACTGCATGTGCCTGCACCTGTCTCCAGAGCCCAGTCTGTCTCCGGTCAGAGGAGAGACCCAATGAGAACAGAACCAGGGTGTCCCAATTCCGACTTGTCCGCTTTAACTACCATTGTTCCTCCAGTGGGGGACGGGGGTGTGAATTCATCCCTAGTGCTGAGAAAAATGGGATTGCTTCTGAATCTCCCTGGATGAGGCTTTTGCATTAGAAATAGCTGTAGCCTTCACGCAGTCATGCATCTTCACCTAGAAGTATAGATTTCCCAAAGATTGTTCTTAGTCCCTTAAGCCATGACAAGCCCTGAGCTAGCTTTCTGCCTTTCACACTCACTGTACACACTTGTTTCTAAGTCACTCTGGAAACAAACCTGATTATTTAGAGTGGAATGCGTGTTTAGTTTAAGTGAAAAATTATGAGAGTGTGGATGCAAATGACTGGCTGGATATGGATACATAATGAGCTATTTGTACATGCAATCACAGTAAATGCACGTGCAAATTGGGCATCTGTTTATGCACATGCATCTTAGAAAATGAGATTCAGAACTTTTGAAACACATTTCTCTATGTTTGCATTCTAACTATAGCGTTGCGGTCTTTCAAATGCTTTCTTTTTCAATTCAGCCAGACATTATCAGTCAGGATTTTCAAAATCTTCTGCTGGGCCCAGGTATGTATGTCTCACTCTCCACATGTTGTAACTCAAAATTTTCAGTTTTTAATCTTCAGAGTCAGTTTCTTCCTTTCAGATTTAATAAGTCCTTAAAAGCCTGAATATTCCATTTGTAAGTTACAGTCTCCTGTGCTGATAGCTTTGATTCTCTCCTTGGCGTGTAGCCTGTGATCAACTTGGCCGAATGACACTCATCCGTGTCACATGGAAGCAGAAGCCTTGAAGGATTGTATCTAACAGTGCAACTTGCATTGCTTTAAGCCTGTGTGGGAGACAATTTTCAAAGCTCTAAGAGGATTCTGCAAGAATTATAGCCTGAACTAGCCCAGGTTTTGTCTTCAAAAGCACTGAAATCCGCATGAGAGCAGAATTTATTCTTCCAGGTTGGAAGGTGTCTTGAAGGACAGTTAAGTAGTGAGCTCTCACAAAGCAGTCCAGACAAATGATGCAGGTAACAGACATCCATTGGGGAGAAGGTAACCTTTGGCAATAGTGATGCTGTACAAATTTGAAAACACTCTGAGTGTTAAGAACTAATTGGGATCTGTGGGTGGGGGGGGATCTTAAGTAGAAAATTTGCTAGGAGTGGAAACTTTTAAACAAAACCTGTGCAACGTTCAGGTATTTTAGTCAGTTTCTTCTTAGAAGTGTGGCCTAGCAGGGAAGTTAGCTACTTCTTTCTGCTCTCCCCCTCCTCTGATCAGCACCAACGGCATCTAGAGATGAACATGTAATTTGCAAAGAAGACTGAGGAAAGTGACAAGCCTGGAGTTCACTTGCAATGACACCTTCCTAAAGCCGATGTGTTCAAAATAACAATAGAGTTATTGATGCTCCCGGTACATTTATCATACGGCGAAACAGAACTCTTCCGGACAACGGAGAAATACCGACACAGCAAGATTAACGGCATCCACTGCCTCATGTCTCTGAGGAACCTGACGTGTCCTATATAGGAACCAAACGCTGCTGAAAACATGACAGACTAGACTCCCTGCCTTTGCTTTCCCTGTAACTGGAGACCAATAGCACAGGGCCTCCATCCAGAAAAGTGCTTCAGGACATACCCCAGGCTCATAAAGGGGAAGCCTGGGTAAAACTTCATAGAATCATAGAATATCAGGGTTGGAAGGGACCTCAGGAGGTCATCTAGTCCAATCCCCTGCTCAAAGCAGAACCAACACCCAACTAAATCATCCCAGCCAGGGCTTTGTCAAACTGGGCCTTAAAAACCTCTAAGGATGGAGATTCCACCACCTCCCTAGGGAACCCATTCCAGTGCTTCACCACCCTCCTAGTGAAATAGTGTTTCCTAATATTCAACCTAGACCTCCCACACTGCAACTTGAGACCATTGCTTCTTGTTCTGTCACCTACCACCACTGAGAACAGCCGAGCTCCATCCTCTTTGGAACCCCCCTTCAGGTAGTTGGAGGCTGCTATCAAATCCCCCCTCACTCTTCTCTTCTGCAGACTAAATAACCCCAGTTCCCTCAGCCTCTCCTCGTAAGTCATGTGCCCCAGCCCCCAAATCATTTCTGTTGCCCTCCGCTGGACTCTCTCCAATTTGTCCACATCCCTTCTGTAGTGGGGGGACCAAAACTGGACTCAATACTCCAGGTGTGGCCTCACCAGTGCTGCCACCTCCCTTGATCTGCTGGCAACGCTCCTAGTAATGCAGCCCAATAGGCTGTTAGCCTTCTTGGCAACAAGGGCACACTGCTGACTCATATCCAGCTTCTCATCCACTGTAATCCCCAGATCCTTTTCTGCAGAACTTCCACTTAGCCACTCAGTCCCTAGTCTGTAGCAGTGCATGGGATTCTTCTGTCCTAAGTGCAGGACTCTGCACTTGTCCTTGTTGAACCTCATCAGATTTCTTTTAGCCCAATCCTCCAATTTGTCTAGGTCATTTTGGACCCTATCCCTACCCATCACTCTTTATTGGGTAAATCCTGCATCCTTGGAACTGGTGCCATTCCACAACATGGGTGGAGCAGGATTTAATGCACCAGGCTTGGCTCAAATGTTATATCTACACAGGGATAAAAGCCTTGTGGCATGGCCGTGGCTGGCCCAGGCTAGCTGCCTGGGGCTTGCGGGGCTTGGGCTAGTGGGCTGAAAAACTGCTGTGTAGACGTCCAGGCTTGGGCTGGTGTCTGAGCGCTGGGACCCTCCCTCCAAGCATCTACACAGCAGCTTTGCTTTTCAGCCCCGTGAGCCTGAGACAGCTGACCCAGGCCAGCTGCAGGTTTTGTATCTCTGTGTAGAGGAACCCTAGAGGGCTCTTTGCACAGGAGGCTAATGAAGCCCTGAGGCTGCAGCATGCAGGTACTGCCTCTTCCCCAGCCCCTGTTGCTTGCAACTGTGTGAAGCTCAGCTGTATAGGTTGGGGAGGAGCCACCTCAAGAATATTTGTGGGGCCTTTTCTCAGCTGAGCTGCCTGTATGCCTGGTACATACCCCATGTAATGCTTTGCAGCTTCAGAGCCCCATCCCTGGAGGCTCTGCAGAGTGCCGTAAAGCTGTGCGATAAGGCTCAGAAAACCCCTTCGAGGTAGGCACTTTTTACCTTCCAGTGACCACTGGTAGCATAAGTTCTTCGGTCTTCAAGGATTGTTCAGGGAGGCCTTCCAAAAAGAGGAGGAATACTTACGGAGGCCCTTGACTTACTCCCAGGGTTAGGGATGTCACATATTAGGCCAAAGTGTCAGGACAGTTATAAACAGCTTAGTACCTTGTTGCACATCAGCCTAGTTATTACCTACAGCAAAGGGCGTGATGGACAGAAACAAAAAATCTTGACCTTTTGTCTGTATCCCCTGAATTTATTTCCAAAGCAACATTCAGAGCAAGAACAAGCAAAACAAGAAGCGAAAAACAGATCAATCCGGCTTTGCTTAAAGAAAAAGTTTTACCTGAGACTATAACGGATCATCTCATCAAGTCTGCACTAACAGTCAGTCCTTCCATTTCTGTTTTAAAAAGGCTCCGAATTTAGGTGACTGGCCTGAACTAAGGACGAGTCCCTCCGCTTGACTGAATTTAGTAAGATTAGCCGAGAGAGAGTGTTCAAAGGGATAAAGCTCAAAGCTACGTGCTCCGAGCAGTAAGGGCACATGCATTAGTATCAAACCAAAGTACGTAGGTTTTATCATGGTAGCATTATACAAATTAACATCATTGAGATTTATTTTTTGCTAATAAACTGATACCAGACAAACAGCGGTCCAGCCCAAAAATGCTCGTTTGCCCCTGCGTAGCTCTAAATTCATAGTGCAACTGGTTGGATTTTAAAAAATGACCCTGTCTAAGTAAGAAGTGCAATATTTTCCAGTGTTGCATGCCTAGTTTTCAACTGGCTCATTTGACAGCAATTTCTGGATAATGGAATAGTCCATGCTCACACATTTCAGCATTTTTCATGTTTTCTGCCCCTCGTGATCAGCACTGAACTGGAAATTGCTGAGGTCGGCAAGAGAGCTAGCAACCTTCATATTTCACTTCAGGTCACAAAAATATGCGCAGAAGTACAGTTCTCCTGTCACGGAAACATGAAGGCAACAGGAGTGTGCACCCAAGGCGCTAGAGTTGGGGCTAGTGAAAAATTTTCCATTTAAACTGTTTTGATGGAAAAATGGGGTTTTCAACTAAATGATTTAACAAAAAGCATCTGCTTCCCGTAGAAAATCTTGAGTTGGAAAAGTCTCTGTGATACCTCATAGGAAATGTAGGTTGGGGGCCTCATGCCCCAATTCTCCTCTATGGGCCTGGTATCCCAACTGGACGACATCTCCCATGAGGCACCATAGCATCTCAGCAAGGAGAGAAACCTGCATTGCATCATGCAAGATGTGCTCTGGCCAGGGAGCCTGACCCCTAGAGGAGAATGAGAGCATGGGTACCTGAACTGCAACTCACACGAGGCACTCTGGCAGCAATTCTTTTCGTTTTTCCCAAAAAGTCCAAATTTTCTGTGAATTCCCCCTACCAATGTTCCCTTAAAGCTTCAGTTGGAACTCTTGGGTCCACATCTTGCCCTGAATTACAATTGCACCTCTCCAGCCCTATTGACTGTATAACAGAAGGTGGAACTTCCTTTACATGAGTGAGCACAACAAGACCCTGTGAGGCAACTGCACCTGTGAAGTGCTGGAAGGACAAGTGGAAGGACAATTCCGTACAGTTTATTGCCTTGGTGGGGTAAGCATTTTCTTTGTATTCAATATCATTTTTATGAGACATTACAACTGCAGCACGTAAGATATAGCTTATCATTATTAAGTTGCTGACAAATGAAGCCAGAGTCCCTAAAGTTGTTAGAAGTGATCTTCTCATTTGGATTTGGCCCAGCTCTTTTACAAGATGAAAATGGTGGAGGGGTTTAGTGGTGTAGATTCAATTTTACATACAACCCAAATGAAACTGATGAAGTCACTTTGCATTTAGTTGGGAAATTCTCCATTTCAGGTACCATCCATGAGCAGAATCCATTCATTCAGGGATGATACAGGGACTTGGAGATGGGCTAAAGCCAGAACCTTGATTCTGAACCTATTAAAGTTGTAGCCCAAAAGAGGGAAAATATTTACACACATTTAGTGGGACCGGCACATGGGAAGGGGCTGGTTTTCCAGCACTGATTTGCAACAACAGCTTGTAATATTTTGGTGATGTCAAAGCCAAACCCTGACCCTGATTTGGCTTCATGCCCCAACCCTAGTGTATACCCAGTTCAGATTTGGCTGAACTCCACCCATCTCCAGGTCTGCCTCCTCCACCCATCTCCAGGGCAATACTTTGACCTCTCCCCAAATGAAATGGGATACGGAGCTACTGACAAAGTGTCATAAAGTCAAATCATTCTATCCCAAGAAGCACGATTCCCAGGAATGTAGGCAGGCAGCATGAATGCAGTTTGCTTTGCTCCCAAATGTATAACTGGGCCCTTTAGCTTTAAGAGTTACTTGGAGATCAATATGGTGAAATACAATGTCTGATTTATTCTACATGTTTACTTTCAGACAAAGTTTTAGGAGACAGAGGTTATTGGGTTATCTTTGAATCTGACTTTTATAGCCTCAAATTTTTATGTTAAGTCCTTCATAATTTTATAGGAACCAAATCTTCTCCACAGCAAAGTTCTGCATGGCAAAGCAAGACCCTTTCAGCAGATTAATGTATTTCTAGAGTCCCTCAGAATAGGTATAATTAATAAATAAGGACCCATCTTTAACTTGCCTTTCTTCTTTTAGTGTCTATAAATCAGCTTTCCCCATTTCTCATAAAGCTTTCAGATCTTCCAAGCTGTAAATGTTATGTCCTCTTCTGTATTACTTGGATTCTTGGTTGTGTTCTATAAGCTTCATCTGGAAATCCTTAAAATCTTTCTGACCTTCATTATCTGTGGTTCTTCCTTCTGGATAGATATGCATTTCACCTCTAACTATAGGATTTATTAAACTAAAACACAGCTTTGTTTGTAAAAACAAAGGCTTTGGCTCCTTAGAGCTGATATGAAGAATTGGGCAGGGCAAGGAGAAGGACCTTCCTAGTCAGAGGAATGGTTGATCCTGCTTTGGGGGGTTGGACTAAATCAGTGGCTCTCAAACTTTTTACTGGTGACCCCTTTCACGTAGCAAGCCTCTGAGTGAGACCCCCCCTTATAAATTAAAAACACTTTTTTATATATTTAACACCATTATAAATGCTGGAGGCAAAGCAGGGTTTGGGGTGGAGGTTGACAGCTTGCGACCTCCCCTGTAATAACCTCGCGACCCCCTAAGGGGTCCCCACCCCCAGTTTGAGAACCCCTGGACTAGATGACCTCCTGAGGTCTCTTCCAAACCTAATCTTCTATGATTCTATGACACATTCCTAGTCAGAATCTATGTTCCTGGAGGCCTTAAAATTCCTACTGGGAACTTCCTGGCTTTCCGAGTGAATTTCATTGGATACCTGTCTGAGAGACTTTCCCCATCCTGTAAACGCAATGTTCAGGTTCGAGAACCAGCCATGAGTGCGAATGTATTATTGGTTTTCTCGTTCTCCGATGGACGTTGTCACTGTAAATCACTAGTGCTATTGTCTACACACCCTAGCTTAGAGACTTTGGGCCAGAAAGCCCTCTTAGCTACTTCAAATGTAATGGTGGGTCTGAGCTGGTGCTGTGACTACGAGATTTTAGGTTACTTTCTTTTTTTTAAAAAGAGAGAGAAACAAAGGCATTTGTGATCAATATACTTGTCTTTTATTACTCAGTAAAAAGGAGGTTTGCTTAGTCAGAATCAGTGGGTATCAATACAGCCATTCTGACTACAAGTTGCAGCCTGTTATACTACATAAGTGTGTGTGAAGAAACTGAAGCTCTTTCGGGATGAAAATTGCTAGGTAACAGGAACCTCTCAGTATGTTGATTTAAATGAATGCTAGTGAAGAATTAGGCCTAAGCTCCTTAGCAGGAAGTACTATTCAAAATGGAGCCTTATTGTAATGAGATAATGAAGAAGCCATGTGAAGCAAACCCCACAGAACAGCAACCTATGCCACAATCCAAACACAAACGAGAATAGCACTAGTTACCAAATTAGCAGAAGTGATTTTCATTGCTTGTATTTTAGTAACTTCCATTGGCTGGCTGTAACACACTCTGCGAGTCCAGCTGAGAAACGTAATGGGGAAGTAGAAACGTATCTGCATAACAAAGACATGGGCAGCCAACTTTGGCTTGAAAGTGTTAAGGATCAGGGGATATTTGCATAAGTAAATTCACAGGAAAAATACAACTACCTCTGCAAAATCAAGTATCTTTGCATAGAAATTGCCAGTTAGACACTTAGCTAGCCACTGGACCTAGCCAATTCCCAATTATTGTAGATATTCAATACCGGAAAAGCATAAAATAAAACCAAATATTTAACATGGCAGAATATTTCAAATTGTAGTCTATTAAATGTTAAATTTTGGCTACACATTCTGGGTGAAATAATACAAAACTTTTGAGGTGGTTTGTGTTAAATATATTGCATTTTAGAGCTAGAAGTTTGGTGGTTTGTTTTTCTAAATGCTTTCATAGATGCAAAGTAATGCACATTAGAAAACATAATCCCAACTATACCTACAAAATGATGGGATCTAAATTAGCTGTGACCATTCAAGAAAGGGATCTCGGAGTCATTCTGGGTAGTTCTCTGAAAACATCCACTCAATGTATAGCGGCAGTCAAAAAAGCGAACAGAATGTTAGGAACCACTAGGAAAGGAATAGATAATAAGACAGAAAATGTCATAATGCTCTGTATAAATCCATGGTACAAACACACTTTGAATAGTGCATGCAGTTCTGGTTGCTCCATCTCAAGACAGATATCTTAGAATTGGAAAAAGTACTGAGAAGGGAAACTAAAATGATGAGGGGTATGGAACAGCTTCCCTATGAGGAGAGATTAAAAAGAGTGGGACTGTTCAGTTTAAAAAAGAGGCAAGTGAGGGAGATATGATAGAGGTCTATAAAATCATGACATGTGTGGAGAAAAAAAATGTTATTTACTTCCTCGCATAACACAAGAACCAGGGGTCACCCAATGAAATGAATAAGCAGCAGGTTTAAAACCAAACAAAAGGAAATATGTCTTCACAACGCACAGTCTAATAACGAATTCCCTGTGTTGGGTGCAATATTTTTGAGTTAGGAAATGGTCATCCACAATGTTTAAAAATTCCAAGGATATTTAAGTACTGGCACCATGAGACCTACAGCATGTGTCATTCAAATTGAAGTCCCCGCCCCCAATCACACAGGTTTTTTTCCTGCACATTATAGATAGGTGCATAAGGAGCTGGTCATCTTCTTCCCTAGTGTGATTTGGTGGGCTGTCACTGACAGCAGTGAATACCCCAACTTGTGTTTATCTGTAAGAACATTGACCGTGCACATTCAAGATCATTTTCTTCTGAGTTATCAGTGACTCAGAAACAGATGATGACATAAATAGGTTATAACCATTGATTTTTACATTCCAATTGTGTGAATCATCCCACCAGGTTTTAGTAATACCGACTCCATTGAATGTGTGCACATAAATGAGTGATTCTTCATGTTCGTTACCCGGGCTCCTAGCATTCGTGCCGAGGCAATTCAAGAATGATTTCTTCTCTTCGTTCCTTTGGTTCCTTTTGCACTGAGGGCTATCTTCCCTCCCCTTTTCTTATTCATTTAAAACCCTCCTGACTACTCCAGCCAGCATGCCACTGAGGAGACTGGTCTCCCTTCCGCTGCGGGAGAGGCCGTCCGAATTGTATCGCTTTCATGGATGGTGGACCAGTGTTCCACAAAAAGCCAAACCCGCCACCCAACGCCACCTCCCTCACCAGCGGTACCCTTCCAGAATCCTCTGCCTTCAATCTCCCTTTGCTTGTGGGATAGGAAGGAGCTAATGAGGTCCAATGCCTGTCCCATGTATTGCCCACTGAACTTGTCAGCAAGAGTGCTCTTTAAATGACACCGAGGCCTGCAGAGCTGGTCTGACGCCACCCGCTCATTTCACGTAGCATGAGCCACTGAAAGTGTGAGCAGATGTTCACTCTTCATCAAATCTCTCCTTAAATCATCCTTCTAGACAACACCCCCGCAACCCTCCTATGGCCCATCAGGTGGGGGGCCAGTTCTGGCTTTATTTACATCTGTGGGACCCTCCATTAAATGTGACTAGTGGGATCTAGTTTGAAATGTCTGAAAAGTATTGTCGGGATCTACTTAGACTGCAAGTTCCTTGGGGCAAGGACAACAACATCTCCCTGTCCATGGGTGTGCAAAGCATGCCGACAGCACGCCATGAATAGTAAGACTGGACAGAAATTTCTGACAGATGCCAGCATCAAGTTATCAACCCCTCAACCATCCAAGCATCTCAGATTTCCAACAGCCTCTTAGGGCCAGATTCAGACTGGCCTTAATGAACATCCAAATAAGCCTCTGCTCCACACCAGGGCCTGTAAAAACTGCACTTTACGGGTATGTCTCCACTGCAGTGTAGGCCCAGGCCCAAGATTAACCCCCTTCGCATCTACACTGCAAGTGCACTAACCCAGGGCTCAGACTCTGAGTCCTAAGCCCCTGTGGGGTTGGAGAGTCCAAGGTCAAGTCAAGCCAGAACCCAGGGTCCGAGCCCTATTGCTTTGCAGTGTAGCCGCTGACCCACTTGACTCGGGTCATGGGAGTCATCCAGAAGTATCCCACAATTCCATGGGACAACTTCCTTAGGCCTGTCTATCCCAACAATTTGCAATCCACTCCATTGAAAAGAGAAGCCTCCCCCCTGGGCAAACAGCAGTAGCTCAGGTCAGCGTAACCCATTCTGACAAACTCGTGGTGATTAGGGGAGGCCCCAGACGATTGGAAAAAGGCTAATGTAGTGCCCATCTTTAAAAAAGGGAAGAAGGAAAATCTGGGGAACTACAGACCGGTCAGCCTCACCTCAGTCCCTGGAAAAATCATGGAGCAGTTCCTTAAAGAAGCCATTTTGAAGCACTTTGAGGAGAGGAAGGTGATCAGGAACAGCCAACATGGATTCACCAAGGGCACGTCATGCCTGATCAACCTGATTGCCTTCTGGTTCTGTGGATACAGGGAAAGCGGTGGGTGTGAAATACCTTGACTTTAGCAAAGCTTTTGATACGGTCTCCCACAGTATTCTTGCCAGCAAGTTAAAGAAGTATGGATTGGATGAATGGACTATAAGGTGGATAGAAAGCTGGCTAGATCGTCGGGCTCAACGGGTAGTGATCAACGGCTCCATGTCTAGTTGGCAGCTGGTATCAAGCGGAGTGCCCCAGAGGTCGGTCCTGGGGCTGATTTTGTTCAACGTCTTTATCAATGATTTGGATGATGGGATTAATTGCACCCTCAGCAAGTTCGCGGCTGACACTAAGCTGGGGGAAGAGGTAGCTATGCTGGAGGGTAGGGATAGGGTCCAGAGTGACCTAGAAAATTCAAGGATTGGGTTAAAAGAAATCTGATGCACCACTACAGGCTGGGGACCAACTGGCTAAGCGGCAGTTCTGCAGAAAAGGACCTGGGGGGATTACAGTGAATGAGAAGCTGGATATGAGTCAACAGTGTGCCTTTGTCCACAGTAACCCGCGACTCAGTGTGTCATATTCTTCCTGCCCACCCCACCCAGTGGCAGAAGGTGCCAGTCTGTTGCAGCCTTAGCTCCAGCTCCTGGCTCTGTAGCTGAAGCTGTAGAGGACCGGTGTTTTCACAAAAATAATTCTAAATATTTCACATGTGGTGAGCGTTCCAGGAAAATTTGCAAAGCGTTGAGTCTTTCAGTGCAATCTCTTCTGTACTCTGTACACTGTGTCTATTTTCTCCTTCTTCCCCCCCCCCCCCCACTTTCATTTTCTTTGCAGCTGATCTTTATCAAATTGTTTCATGGTGTGATTCTCTAATACCCCAAACTGGTTTGAAATACACTGAAAGTGCCAGAAAGTTGCAGCTATCAATCAAATTAAGAGAAAAATATGATTCAGCAGCTCCAGCAGAGGAACTCATATGAGAGGTACCGTGCCTTTGGGAAGCAATACAAGGCAGTGTGTTCAGATGAGCTCACTAGTCAGTGCTAGGTAGGGAATTATCCCTTTTTATATAAGAACGTGCACATCCTTCTGCAATTACAGCAGCTGAAATATAACCCTAATCTACAGCTATAAGGTGAGATTTCCATCTTTATGTGACATGAAAAATGTGCTAAACACAGGTTTGCCCATAAACAAAATTGCTTTTTTCAGCTCTCCCTTTAGTGTGAGATATCAATCATCAGTGGCTTTTATTACTCAGAATTTAGCTTTTGTTTTTGACAGATGGCTGGCATTCAGTTTGAAGTACACATGTATATAACAGGAACGATACACAAATCTGAATTTTGAGAGTTTTACATGTTAAACAGACTACAATAAATGGGAACAAATACCTGGTGACACAGAACTAGTCGGAGCCCGCTTGATGCTGTGATTTAAAAAAAAGAAAAAAGACAAGAGCTAAAATAATCTTCCATCATTTAGACACTTACAAAGTGCCCATCACTCTGATATCTGGACACCAACATTCTGAATATTAAAAAAAAAAAAAAAAGCAGTATCACTAGCTTTAAAAATGACTCTCCTTTGTTTGAGTGCAAATATTAAAAATACACCTTGGAGTGCAAAATGTCAAAAATGTTGGACTGAGTTCCAAAAAGGCACGAAACAGGAGTGACGTTGTGCAGTCTATATGGTTTTATAAAAACATGATAATAAGTGCATATAATGTAACTGGAATATGCTTCATGCAAAATGTCTCTTGTAAGGTATCATTACAAAGCTTATAATCTACTGAGTGATCATCCTATTTGTATAAACGTACCACTCTTGTATCTAAAACTAGAAATATAAAATATAACTCTGAGGGCCTATTGTAATTATTCAAAGTGTGGGCCATTAATGGTGGTTTGGAATCTTGATGACTCCCATTAACCAGAGCCATTGTCTGCAGATGGCTGTATTTACCTGTGAGTCTTCCTGTATATGTGTGTGCTGGCAAGTGGGTAATGAAGTCTTACAGTGACATGTGATCATGTCACCTGAACTGGAATCCATCTTTAACCTGGTGCTTTTCCAGTGAGGGGGGGTGGAAACCCAGAGGGACAAAGGATTCCCGCCTTATGCAAAAGATATATAAAGGGGTGGAAGAGAACAGAGGGGGAGAGGAGCCATCATGAAGAATCCCCTAGCTATCACCTGAGCTGGAACAAGAGCTGTACCAGGGGAAAGAATTGTGCCCAGGCCTGGAAGGTGTCCAGTCTGAGAAAAAACTTACTGAAGCATCTCTGAGGGTGAGATTATCTGTATTCAGTTTGATTAGACATAGATTTGCGCATTTTATTTTATTTTGCTGGGTAACTTACTTTGTTCTGTCTGTTACTACTTGGAATCACTTAAATCCTACTTTCTGTATTTAATAAAATCACTTTCTACTTATTAATTAACTCAGAGTATGTATTAATACCTGCGGGAGCAAACAACTGTGCATATCTCTCTATCAGTGTTATAGAGGGTGAAAAATTTATGAGTTTACCCTGCATAAGCTTTATACAGGGTAAAACAGAATTATTTGGGTTTAGACCCCATTGGGAGTTGGGCATCTGAGTGCTAAATACAAGCACACTTCTGTGAGCTGTTTTCTGGTAAACCTGCAGCTTTGAGGCAGGTAATTCAGACCCTGGGTCTGTGTTGGAGCAGATGGGTGTGTCTGGCTTCAGCAAGACAGGGTGCTGAAGCCACTGAACTGGCAGGGAAAACAGGAATAGAAGTAGTCTTGGTACATTAGATGGTAGCTCCCAAGGGGGTTTCTGTGATCCAACCCATCACAACAGGTACTTTTATTTCTAAGAGCATAATTAGTACCATTTCGTAATTTTTTAAGGCCAGATGGGACGATAACAATTTCGTCTGACCTGCTTCACAAGACAGCCCATCGGATTTAGACTGTAACTGAAGAACATAGGAATGGCCACACAGCCCAATGGTCCATCTAGCCCAGTACTCTGTCTTCTGATAGTGGCCAGTGCCAGATGCTTCAGAGGAAATGAACAGAACAGGGTAATTGTCAAATGAAAATTTCACCATGTGATTCCTGTATGCAGCAAGCCCATAATGAATGGTCCAGATAGGACTTCTCTTTTCAGAAAAATGCCCGGTCTTGACTCAGGCTTCAAGCAATGGAGAATCCACTAGCTACGTTTTCCCAATGGTTAATTATTCTCACTATTAATTTTGTTTTGCTTAATTCTAGTCTGTATTTGTCTAATTCCACCTTCCAACCACTGGATTTCATTTTGCCTTTGTCTTCAAAATGAGAGAGCACATTACCAACCTTTGCCCCATGTAGGTACTTTTAGATCATAATCAATTAATCTCTTAAACTTCTCTTTGAAGAGCTAAATTGTCTCATTTTGTCAAAATACAGGAGTTCAATCCATTTATTTCTTCAGATAGCTGGAATGCAACTTGCAAACTTCCCAGTCGCTCTGCCAGAATAAGCAACATGAACAGCTAGGCAGCAGGGCTCCGGTCCTGCAAGCCCTTATGCACAAAAGTAATCTCAGTGCCCTGGAGTTCATGTTCTCCGAGTGAATATACGTCAGTATTTAAAATATATGGGTCAGTGTTCACAGCAGAACCCAGAGTCTCGTGTGCTTTGAGTTTCAGACTTGAAATTCAGGACATATTAGCTGAAACTTTCAAACAAGCTCAGGTGGTTGATGGTTTTATCTAGCAATCCTGAGTTTTGTAGTTTTGCACAGGTTTCACATAGAACCCAGCTCAGCTCAGCTGTTCTGCCTGCATTTGGCTTTAAGCACACACACACAGGTCAAATGTCCTTGGCAATGATATTTCTATATCATACCCTAGAAGAGCCAAGATTCTGAAATGGAGATGGGCCTTCCTCTTCCACCAGGACTCCATTTAAATATTTTCTTAACAATGAACTCACGGTAAGTGAAAACAATGAGTCCTTGCGGCACCATAGAGACTAACAAATTTATTTGGGCATAAGTTTTCATGGGCTAAAACCCACTTCTTCAGATGCATGGAGTGAAAAATACAGTAAGCAGTATATATATTACAGCACATGAAAAGATAGGAGTTGTCTTACCAAGCAGGGGGTCAGTGCTAATGAGGCCAATTCAATCAAGGTGGACATCTTCCATTCCCAACAGTTGACAAGAAGGTGTGAGAATCAACAGAGGGAAAGCAGCAAAGAATCCTGTGGCACCTTATAGACTAACAGACGTTTTGCAGCATGAGCTTTCGTGGGTGAATACCCACTTCTTCGGATGCAAGAGGGAAAATTACTTTGTGTAGTGACCCAGCCACTCCCAGTCTTTATTCAGGCCTAATTTGATGGTGTCCAGTTTGCAAATTAATTCCAGATCTGCAGTTTCTCGTTGAAGTCTGTTTTTGAAGTTTTTTTGTTGATTGTTCCCACTTTATAGCATCATAGAGCATTAGAACAGACTCTACCACGTAAGCGGACCAGACTGCATTCAGCCGGGGTGGAGAAGAGACTGTTCATGTCTCTAGGCATTGTTTGCATGACCAACATAAATCACTGCCTGTAAGTTTATAACCCCAAGAAGAGACAACATGAGAATGTAAATTTGCTGAGTTCTGTCAATAAAAACATTGATTTAAAAGGATGGGCAGGAACTGGAGATGTAATTGCTAAATCTACTCTTGTCATGTGCCACCAACAATATTCTCGGTGCAGACTATCGCTCGCATATCGCTACACTCCATCTGGGAGAGTGGTGAGAAATTCCTATTTGCCTCTCTAATCAGAGATAATCAGCTTTCAATATCACATCAGTGCAATTTGTATAATCGATGAGAACACATTTAAAACAATTTCTCATAGAGCACCTCTACATAAGATATTTATGGCTAAGTGGTAAACGTAAAAAAATAACTTCTGAGAAAAAAAAATATGCATTTTAAAGACTGCAATTTTCAGAAAGTGCTTGTGAAACCTTAGTTATTGGGCAATAAAGAAAACAAGTGTTTAGAATAGAAACAGTTTGGATGAATTCATCAAGGATGATTTATTCATTCTGTTCTGAACAAGATTTCAGTTCCTCACATTGCACAAACTGGGTGCGTTTTATTTTTACAGTAGACANGTGGTAAACGTAAAAAAATAACTTCTGAGAAAAAAAAATATGCATTTTAAAGACTGCAATTTTCAGAAAGTGCTTGTGAAACCTTAGTTATTGGGCAATAAAGAAAACAAGTGTTTAGAATAGAAACAGTTTGGATGAATTCATCAAGGATGATTTATTCATTCTCTTCTGAACAAGATTTCAGGTCCTCACATTGCACAAACTGGGTGCGTTTTATTTTTACAGTAGACGGTCTGCGTTTGTGTGCTCATACTGTGCTACGTCAGGCTCATCTCTCTAGTTTTTAATTTGAATCTGAGCATTTTAACTGATAAAATAATGTGCTTTAAGTTACATAACTGCCTAGATCTTTTAACTCCCGGTGGGCACTTTCTACAGTAAATGCAGAGCTGGTGTCATTTGAAAGCACGAACATTTTGTGCTCAGTTCCCCCCCCCCTTAGGATTTCATGTGTTGTAGAGTCACTTTCCTGTTCACACACTGGCAGTGCCTCACAGCTCTAACCAGGCCAGAGCTCCCCATTGCTAGGCGCTGTACAGACACATCGTAGGAAACAGTCCCTGCCCCAAAGCGTTCCTAGTCTTACACCACCCACGACGGATCCAGAACTGGGGGCCTTTGGATGTCAGCGTCTAGCCTGACACCCAACCCTCCCCAAAGCCAACTTCCTTAGGGAAGGACGGATGACCCAGCGATCAGGGGACTTGAGACCCACATTCAATTCCATGATTCTCCCCAGGCTGCCTATGTGCCTTGCTTGGGCATGCTGGAAAGCTTTACCCTACGTCCTGTTTTCAAAAGCCATTAGGTGTGTAAGAGCCCAAGTCTCATTAGATTTGTAGTCACTTTTGAATTTTTTCTCCTTAGTCTCTGGGCCTCAGTTTCCCCCTCTGTGTTATGGGGATCATAGCACTGCCCCGCCTTACAGGCCTGTGTGAGGGTACAGACATGAGAGATTGCGAAGCGCTTAGACACAATGGTGAGATTGGCCATGTACGTTCAATAGGTTTCCCCACACAACCCACATGCTATGTTGCCTCTGGGCCAAGCCAGTGGAACGTCAGCCCCTGCAGGGAATGAATGGGTCCTTTCATGGGCCAGCCAGTACACACCGCCAGGGGCCTGCCGCGAGCTACCAGCCATCACACGCTAGCCCAGACCAGCTCGGCTTTCAGTCACTCCGCTAGAGATAGCCACGGAAAGGTCACAACCCCAGCAGCTGGCCAGATTCTGCCCCCCGCTCCCTTTAAATGTGGGGTTTCACTTCCTCCCTGAGGCTGGGTGCTCTACTCACTGCAGGCACCTCCTCCTGGCCGGTCCAGTTATCAGCCAATCCCCTGCCTGCAGCTGCACTCGGGCTGTCTCCCTCTGCGGCCCCTCTCTGCTCCAGGACCCCCAGCATCCTCTGGGTGACTCAGCCCTCCAGCCAGCTCACTGTGTGGGTCCCCTTCCGGGGATGGGTATCGAAGTCCCTGCTCCCCAGCAGCTTCATACAGTCCTCCCCGTCACTGCCCCAGGAGCCAATCCCTCAGTGACTAACAACCCTGCCACCTACTTCATGTTCCAGCTCAGGACCCTCTAAACAGCAGCCAGAGGTGGGTCCCTCCTGCACCTTGGTGCCTTTTCCTGAGCCTCTCCCTCACCTTCTGGCCCTCCCCACTCCTCTGGGTTTGCTAGTCTCTCAACTCCCTCCTCCCAGGCAGTAACCGTGGGCTCCTTGTCTCTAACACACCTCTCTCCTCCCAGGGAGGGACGGCAGATACCTCCCTGCAGGCTCCTCTAGGCCAGTCTCCTGTCTTTATATGAGCCCCACCTGTCCCCACACAGGTGAGCCTCCCCTAATCAGGGCTTTCCTCCCAGGCTTAATTCTCCCTGATTGCAGCCTAATTGGCTGATTGGGCCCACTTGTCCCAATTCAGCTCTGACAGGGCCAGGGTGGGGAGAACACCTTCTCACAGTCCCCCGAAGGAGGAATTTGTGTTTTCTCAGACTCGGTCTCATTTTGGGCCACATGCTCTTACACTCCCTCATGCTGTGTAGTACCTACTCCTTGTGTCTTCCTGCCGGAGTCAGGGGCGCTGCTTTCTGGGAAGAGCTGCTCAGTTTCTCGCCTGGTGAGTTTCCCTCTCGGAAATGCGGTTTCATTGCAATCAGAATTTTCCATGGGGAAAGAGTGTCAGTTTTGACTATGCTTTTTGCTTTTCTGATCAGGAGAATCAGAAGGAAGAGTGTCACTGGGAATTTTTTCAAGCCAAATGCTATTTTTCATTTCAAAGTGTTAATTTGAACCAAATTTCATTGCAGTTCAAATGCTGGACTTCGATAGTTCTAATTTGAAACTTTTCAGAGTTTTTCATTTGACAGACATTTGATAGTTTGATTTTTTTATTCCAATTTGGGAGTGAAATGTGACCATCACCCTCTGGAACAACACGTTGAGGGCCTGGAACTAGAGCTGAAAGTGAGCTAAGAGCCAAAAATCTGAAATAACTCACATCCTCTGCACCTCAGCACAGAGGAAGACGTGCAAAACACACTCACTAGTTGGTTACATAAGCAATTTGACATTTCCTGCAAAAGAAAAATTCTGATTTTTGAATTTAGTATCATCTGCCAATTTAGTGAAATTGCATTTCACCATTTCTTCCAGATTAGGCGTTAGGATGTTGAATAAAACAAGACTTACATAGACCAGTAACACCCTTTGGGGCAAGCCAATACATGGCCATTTTTCAGTTTTCTATGTATGATCTGTCATTAACTTCAATCCATGTGACAATGCCCATAGCCACGTTAATTTGAATAGACTGCAGCACCACTTTCAAGATGTTATGGTCGAGTTACAGAGAATGATGCTTCACCAAATGCTTTAATAAAGTCTGGCTATGCTGAGCCTGATGCTTCAGATTTACACTAGTTTTGATACTGAAGTGACTCCACTAACTTCAATATTAGATTTGCATCAGAGTAAGTGAGAAGAAAGTCAGACTAGTTTCCTTTAGTGCCACCACTAATTTTGTAATTCTGTTTTAAAAAAATGATCACGTTTGTTTGGCCAGGGTTGTTCTTTTACAAACTCCTGCTGGTTTGTGTTTGTTCCCATTTTTCTCCAAGTGGTGCAGATGTTTATTTGTTCCATCATTTTGCTAGGGATTGAAATTTCATTTACTGAATAGTAATTGCCAGCCCAAATCATTTTTCCTTTTATAAATATTGGTACCACATTTGCCCATCTGAGTCTTTTGGTACCTACCTAGTTCTTCATGAAGAAGAAAACCAGATGAAAGGTGTTGAATGGATTCACATTATCCAGAAACTCTGATGTTATTTCCTCCACTTCCTTCAAGTATTCTCTCTCAGAAATAATCTCAGAGAAACGCTGGCATTTTAATACATCTGCTATGCATATTTGGTTACCTATAGAAATCAAAGTAGTCAAGATCTCATTGTTATTAAGAGGCATAATAAAGAATTATATGCTTTTAAAGTAAGTCTGTAGAGTAAGTGTAGAAATCTAGATGGTGAATGACAGACAGACACGTGAATACAAAGCAAAGTGTCAAGCGTTGCAGAAAACTCATTTTATCTGTTTTTAGCATGGGATCCTCTGATCTTGAGGAGTGCAGCTAAATGTTCCTAGATGTAGATTAATAATGTTGGGAACTGGACACCAGACTGGGGGTCTTTGGGGAACAGGGTGCTAATTCCATAGAACATAGAAGCTCCTCGTAACTAGAGCAGGAAATGAAGCAAATGTTGCTAAGCGGCCTCAAGTGAGCAGAGCAAATGGAGAAATGTGCTCACCGCTCAGTAGGAAAATAGATATTTGCTTGGTAATTTCAGAGCCAAGTGGCCGTGGACATGGATTCATTTTAACAGCATATCCAATTTGCATATCACTCATTCTCGCTGCTCACTCGTGCATGCTGTTAGATAGGGACAATCCAGCACCAGTCGGGAGCCCCGAGTTATGCAGAACAGAAGGAAGCTGTTCACGTAGCCACCCTCTCCTTTGAGTTACCCGAGATGCAGCAGGTCAGAGAGTCGCATTAATATAATATATAATTTAATATATGGAGATATACCTATCTCATAGAACTGGAAGGGACCCTGAAAGGTCATTTGAGTCCAGCCCCCTGCCTTCACTAGCACGACCAAGTACTGATGTTACTCCAGATCCCTAAGTGGCCCCCTCAGGGATTGAACTCACAACCCTGGGTTTAGCAGACCAATGCTCAAACCACTGAGCTATCCCTGGAAAAAGGGAGGTAGGTGGTCTGTGTGTGGAAGGGGGGAGGGATAGCTCAGTGGTTTGAGCATTGGCCTGATAACCCCAGGGTTGTGAGTTCAATCCTTGAGGGGGCCTGTAAGCGGCTGGCAGGGGGCTCGATCCTCGCAGGAGCGGCCGGGAGCCAGGCCACCTCACTACATGGCCTGGCAAAACAGATCAGTCTCCGAAGGTCCAGGCCCTCAGGCAGGGCCGAGCAGCAATCAGTCTCACCAGGCTCCGGCCCTTAGGCAGGGACGGAGCAAACCCACAGAGTTAGTAAATTGGGCCCAGGCCCTCAGTCAGGGTGGGGCAGCAAACAGCAGTTTATGTTCAGGCCCTCAGGCAGGGGCTGAGCAAACCCAGAGTCAGTGGGGCTCAGGCCCTCAGGCAGGGGCTGAGCAAACACACACACAGTCGTGCACTGTGGGGGAGCAGGGCCGGCTCCAGGCACCAGCTGACCAAGCAGGTGCTTGGGGCGGCCACTCGGGAGAGGGGCGGCACGTCCAGCTATTCGGCGGAGGGTCCCTCACTCCCGCTCGGAGCGAAGGACCTCCCGCCGAATTGCCGCCGCAGATCGCGATTGCGGCTTTTTTTTTTTTTTTTTTTTTTTT
>QXTE01000153.1:2062998-2085285 GCA_003942145.1 Platysternon megacephalum | reverse complement strand
GTCTCATTTTCAAAAGGGATTTGGGCACGTAGGCGTCAATGAGATTTAGACTTCTAAATCCGGCATTGTGATGCTGAGTGCAGTGACGCCTAAATCTCTTTGACAATTGGGCCCTAGTTCTTGCTGTGAAGGCAGCATGAATTTGTTTTCATAGGGGGTATTTCCGAGTGACTGATATGCAAGAGGTTTGGTAATTCTGTTTACATTTGTGTTATTTGAAATTGTTCCGATTTTGTAATCTCTCCTTTGCTGTATTCCGTGTGCCTAAAGCTGCTTACAGACCACAACATGATGCCTAATTATGTTCTCTTGCCTATCTTGACACAGTAATAAACATAATTTGAAAGGTCTTTTGGGGGATTACCAGTATGTGTCCGACTTGGTAACAATGAGAGCTAATAGGATACACGCTTGATGGCTGGACTGTATATTTTACCTTGCTGTATTGTTCTGCATTTTAGAGAAGAATGTTTCTATTGATTTGACTCTATATTCTATTTTCCTGTATCATCTCATTTCTCTTATGAACATTCTGTTTAGCTTAAGGATACAGCAATTGCTGTAATGATCATACACAACGATTCCTTGCACCACACACATTTGATCCAATACTATATAGGGTAGAAAATTCCTCCTTAGCAACAGAAACGCAGCAGCAGCTACAGCAGTGATGAAGAAACATGTATAGAAACCAGGCTCTATTTAAAAAAAAAAGTTCTTCACACTGGGCACAGAGGCTGGACTGAGACCGAAGAGAGAAAGTGAAAGAAAAGGAGCAATTAAACAAAAGCCAAACAGAAAAATAAGAAGCTAAAACGAAATCAGAGGCGTGTTTTGAAATGCCTTCCCATTTCTAATCTCTCGCTTGCCTCTGAGCTGCTGACATACTGTATGTATTCCTTCCCCACACTCACCTTGGAGTTGGCTTAATTTAAACCCCCGTAGATCTGGGGCTGCATCAGGGATGTCATGTCTGCCTTGGTTCTGACTGCTTGTTAATCTCACAGAAGCCTCTTTCACAGCTGACAATGACATTTTCTAAGGGCAGGGAGATCCTTTGTCTTCCTGGCTGTTTACAGCCTCTAACCGTTGCAGCCCATTGTGTATAACCTCGTTCTAACAGGGGCACACAAGCAGGCATTTTTACTGGCCTAGCCTCGCCTGCTCCATACTGGCTGGGCTGCGTGTAGGCAGCAGCTGCTGCCCAGATGCCTACTTGCCAATACAAAAACCTTTCTGAATATTTATCAATAGATACATCTCCATTATTAAGCCCTTCCACTCAGCGAGATCCCCACGGGCTTCTCAGTGCCTCTGGTAGATTGTAGGTGAATTTCTTTTCAGAGCAATCATGACCAGCCACTATATTATAACCTTCCCGTGACAATGTTGGTGCACAGGACGGAAACTAGACTCTTCCATTCCCCTCTGTTATTCCATCTGCTCCATGGCGTTGAGATCGACTGTTCTGGTATCCTGCTAAGGGTTCTTCTCCAGGTATCTCTTGGGCACCCTCGTTGCCTCAGTCCAGTTGGTTTCCACTTGACAGTTTCATGTGAGAGTTTGTGTGGTGGCATTCAGAGTATATGCCCCAAATATATCCAGAGCTTCCTTCCGATTCCGGTGGGAAACAAACAGCTGGTTGGCGATTTCTCAGATCTCTTCGTTGGGGGTGACCTCTTTCCAACCAGTGCCCAGAATCTTTCACGGGCATTTACTTTCAAAGGTGCCTCGTTTTCAAACATGTTGGTAGATCTCCAGCTCTTGCAGCTCTATGTTCGCCCTCAGATCATGTTTGAATTGAAGAGTCTCTGTTTTGGTCTGGGGACGTACATCTTTGATTTCCGTACGTTTGGAGTTTAGTAAGTGCTGTGCATGCCTTTCCTAACCTTGAGGTCACTTTCTTCTTGAGGTCTCCATTGGCCAACCAAGTGAACAATGTTTGCTTTTTAACGTGATGTTACTGCTTGACGTCTGGGTTCAAGGATGTTTGTTTTAACATAACTAATTTTGAGCCCTGCTTTGCCTGGGTTTTTTTGCCCAGGTCCGTCTTTGATTATAACTTTCCAGGAATGTTGTTCAGTAGCACAATATCAGCAGTAAAGTCCAGGTCTTCTAGGCATTTGCCATTTATCCATGCAATGCCAGCATTCGTGTTGTAGCAGGAGGAGAGCCTGAGACATAAGCCCTTGTATCAGAGGCCTTGTATGAGGCCTCAGGCCTGGGCTAAAGTAATGGTCAAAACTTTGCTCATATAAAGCAAAATCAGGCTGTGAACTAGGCAGGCCCTGCTCACAGAACCTGGCAAGAACAGGGCTGATATTGCAGAAACACACAGTCCTAAGAGGTGCTAGGCACAGAGCTCTCACGCAAACACATTCCAGAAGGGTGGTACCAGAACACCTTGATACCGACACATTCCCCAAAGAGAACAGGAACACACTGACCCATCCTAAAGATAAGGTCAGGATGACAGTGTGATGAATAGAGACGTACAAGGTGATGAGTATTAACCAGCTACATCAGAGGGTGTCAACTAACTACATCAGAGTGGCAGTATATAACTTGTTTGTATTGGTGTCTAAAATTTAGCCTCTAAGGGATTGTCTGTCTGCTGAGGGAGGAATGGAAAGTCCCACCGTTCACTGAGCTGGTCCATTGTTACAGGCATGGGGGGAGGGATAGCTCAGTGGTTGGAGCATTGGCCTGCTAAACCGAGAGCTGTGAGTTCAATCCTTGAGGGGGCCACTTAGGGATCTGGGGCAAAAATTGGTCCTGCTAGTGAAGGCAGGGGGCTGGACTCGATGACCCTTCGGGGTCCCTTCCAGCTCTATGAGATAGGTATATCTCTTTAAAAAAAAAAATGTATTAGTGGTCCGGTAAAGTCTGCAGGATACTAGTACCGTGCTTTGTCATCACACAATCTGGCTGGGTGCCTTCGTACCTTAATGAATCTTGTGGTCATTGGGCAGTTGGCCTGAGGTCTGCTGTGCCAACTGTCTGTGTCGAGGTAGGACAGCAAATAGGGAGAACACACATACTCAGCCAAACAAACATAAGTTGCTTTACACTTCTATATTATCCAGTCTGTGGCAATGTCAATCAACAGTGGAGATAAATTGCATCCCTGTTTCACACAAGTGTCCTCATTTAACCACTCTCATCTGGTTGTTCACCCTTACACTTCACGTGACCAGTGAATACCATGTTAACCCCCAACTGTCCTCATCTCCACTCAGGGCAAAATTACACCGATACCATGTCAGTTAACCATGTTAGTTACTTTTCTAACAGGATGCATTTTCCTGGCAAAGTTTGGCTGAACAGAAGAATGGTTTAGGGAAGGGAAGGGAAGGGAAGGGAAGGGAAGACAGAAAAGGGAATCCTTTAAATAGGCCAGTAATTCACATCTGATATACCAGAGAATGACTGTTTGGAGAGCATTACAATAACATGAGCCAGGTCTGTTTAAATTCAGGGTCTGTCCTCATTGCAGAGTTAGTTCCGGCTATAGCCTGGGAATTGTCCCATCCCATCCCCTTCTGTCCACACAGAAAAACACATAACCCAGGCTTGCTGATGCTTTTAACCCCGGTTAGCAGGCACAGCTGAGGGTATTGGCTTGAACTTGAGGTTTGCTTCAGGTTGGCACCCTGTCTATTTTTGCAGTGAGAACACAGGCTAATCTAGCCTGATTGCTGTTAGTCCTCCAATGCTATCCCACAATTCCACCTGAGATGTACTTTATCTACCGCCTCACTTTCTGAACTGGTTCAGTGGTTTAGCCTCACATCTGCCTGCTCCATTTCTGCTGCACTTACGCAGCATTTCAACCGAGGTGCCATCCAAAAAATCCACCTCTCGTGCTGCCCGTCTGCCAGAGGCTGACAAGCCATCTGGTGAAGCTGTGATGGGATATCAGTAAAACCCATAATTTGGGGAAAATGACCCAAAGTGACATCTTATGTTTAATGGACAGGAAAGACACGGAGAGCCCGAGATGTCCACCAGGTGCACTACAAATCACTTTGGGGTCTGCAGATAGAAATCCTTAATGACTTTCTCATTAGAAGTTCCTGTTGCCAAATACTGCGTGCTTTCTCCTTCAGACTGGCCGGCATTACCAATGAGTAACTCCACTTAGAAGTTCTTTACATGCAGCGTTGTCCTCCTGTCACTGACAGACAAAGGCACCATGCTAGAGGTGAGAGAGAGACACCCTGCACTCAGGGTTTGTACACACTACCACTTATCTCCGTATAACATATGTCACCCAGGGGTGTGAATAAACCACCCCTCGAGTGACGTAAGTTACACCGACCCAGCGCTGGTGTGGACATAGCTACCGCCACTCGCAGAGGTGATTTTATTATGCTGACCGGCGAGCGCTCTCCCATCGGCATAGAGCGTTACACCAGACACGTTCCAGCGGCACAGGGGCATCGGTGCGGCTGTAAGACTTCTAGCGTAGACCAGCCCTCAGTGAATGAATTCGCAGAGTGGCCCAGTTTAATGCCCCACTAAGAGCCACGCGATAGCCCACCAGAAACTCATCCCAGCACCGGGGCTAGTACACCACCACCGTGGCTGCAGGGACACCAGTCTGATTTGCAGTGGGGATGTAGCCTGAGCGAACTCTGCAGTGAAGACATGCCCTCACTGGCAAGGCAGGAGGCATATTGGTTCCAGGTTAGCACCACCAGTCGGGACAACTGACACGGGAAAGGCAAGAGGGAAGAGCAGAGGGGCCCTGGAGTGTGAAGGTGACAAGCACTGTGAGCATACACCTGCAAAAGGACTTGATGTGACGGAGCAGGGAGCAGGGCGGATTTGACCTGGGAATGTGGCAGGGGAGTTACATTGGGGATGGAAAGGAAGATACCAGAGCTGTAACCTGAGCCGGGGGGGGGGCGGGGGGGTGGAAGAAGTGACACCTTCTAGCTGGGAGACTGAACAAAGGAGAGGAGGAGCAGGGGGAGGGGGAGACAGCTGCTGGAGGAGTTTCTAGTTTCAGTTTTGGGCTGGGTGGTGAAACGCAGGGAACCCCAAGCTGGGGGCTAAGTTCCCTAAACCCCCAGAAGGACTTGATTGAGGGGTTCTGGTTGTACCTACAAGCTCTGCTTGGGACTGTGTTCCTGTCATCTAATAAACCTTCCGTTTTACTGGCTGGCTGAGAGTCACGGTGAATCCCAGGAAGAGGGGTGCAGGGCCCTGACTCCCACACTCTCCGTGACACTTGTACATTGTAACAAGGGTGCAGGAAAAACAGGAACTGAAACAGTTTCCTCCAAAGCAACAAAACCCAAAACCCCAGAATGAATTCAGGGCACATTCAATGGACATGCCCTAAGAGACAGTCATGTCCTCGTCAGACAGGACATCCGGGAGGTGCCCTTGTGAGGGATGTCACAGAGAGCAGAGCAAAGAGGCATGAAAGGTATAACTGAAACCTCAGGGAGGAAAGAGTGGGAGGCTGGCACAAGATACCTGAAGCCGCAGCTGTCTCTCTGACAGGATGTCTGCCAAAGGGGACAGAGCGACTAGCTGATGCTGTCCCTAGAAGTGCAAGACATTGTTGCTGTTCCTGTTACAACACTCAGGGGCTTTTCCAGACGTGCTCTGGCAGAGTTTCAGACTAGACCTGTCCTGTGGACTCTCGTCGTAATCCAATTTCCTGTCTATTTCCAATCTATCCTGTGTCATTACAGGCCCTGTGATTTAAGGCTTTTGGGGAGTCTCGGAGGGGAAGGGGTTGTAAAGGAAGGGGCACAGCCTGCCTGGGAGCACAGACAATTTGGCGTTGTGAAGGGACACGCCCTCACCCTGGTATGAAGGACGCTAACAAGCTCCTCTGGGCCTGCTCCTGGCTGAGCAGACACACCTGCAAGGCTTCCTCAGCTTGGAAGGGGGAAACTTCCCACAAGAAGGGGTGGTGAACATGAAGAAGGTTGCTCCACTCAGGGACTGCTGGGAATAGAGTGAGCCCAGCAGTGGAGGAAGCAGCCGCAGGACACACCGCTCTTGAAGCTGCCCTGACCAAAAGTAAAACAAACACACCCCGGAAGAGGGTTGAAGCTAAACCCCAAAAAGGGACCATAGACGCTCCTGGGCAGAGATACTCAGTAAGATCTACCTGTGGACTGACTGGAGAATTTCATGACAAGATGCGGGCCATTGGCACAGAAGGCTGACAACAACAAAAAAGAAAACTTCAGCTGTCAGTAAAAGACCTTGATTGCAACCTAAGTATGAGTGTTTCTATCTTTTAACAATTTATAAAATCAACATAATGACGTGTGTTTGCAGCAATCTCTAATGGAAAGGGTGACATCAACTATCTCTGGCAAGCTTTGTGGAGAGTGGTTTGTAGGAAGTCGGGGCAAGGCACATGCACTGCTGAAGATGCTCATCTTCAGGCAATTGCGGTGTTGGTCTTTTTATAATGTTTGTGGTAGAAAACCCAGCTTCGCAGAGGCACGCTGATCCGAACATCGTTAAAAGATAGATGGCTAGATTCTGGCTATTCTGAAACTGGTCAGCATACTGAGTCCAGAAATTACAAAGTATCGCTTCTCTGAATTTTGCCTTCAAGACATCTGAGCTCTGGAGCCTTACAATTTCTAATTGAAAAGCACCTTCATCAACTGAATCAAGAATGTTCTTTGCTTCAGAAGGGCAAGGTCCATCAGCAGAGACAACAAATGGATCACAAACAAATAAAAGCAAATCCTTTGGAATTTTAAAATTCTCAAATTGCATTTTAAAATTTTCAGATGGTTTAGGAATTCTTGCATCGTTTTCATCGAAGTTTCATCTGTAGCAACAACACGCAATATGGGAAAGTGCAACATCTTTCCTGTTACGTCTGTCTGGAAGATTTCAAGATTCCTCTGAAAAGCACACAAACAGATCCCCAACACTGCTTGCACAGCCTTGGAGCTGCAAGTTGAGGAAATTCAAGTGACCAGTAATATCACACAGATAAGCTACCTGCGACATAAAGGGGACATCATTCATAAATTGCAGGAACTCGCAAGCCTTGTGGGTTGAAAGAAATTCTATTTTTTCTTTCTGAAGTGCACAAAATCTCTAACACGTGCCCCCTACTTCACCAGAGAATGTCGTTGTGCTGTAGCAAGTCACTGTATTTGGCTGTAACATCTTGTAAAAGAGCTTTAAAAAGACAATGTTGGGGAAGCTAGAAGTTAAGTGTATGTAGTTCACTAATCTCATCACAATACCCATTGGGTTTTTTTCCAAGTCCCCAGACAACTTACCACACAGGACAGTCTGGTGAATGATGCAGTGAAGTGTATTTAGTGAAGGGTGTATCACTGGCAAACGTGAAGCAGAGCCAGTCATGGAGGGACCTCTGTCTGTAACAAGCAAGTTTACTTTCTGCAGATCTAAATCATTCCCCCCCCCCCAAAAAAAGCCTTTTACCTTTTCAAAAATTCTCTCTCCTCTGGTGCAGGTTGCTAATGGTATTAAGCACAAAAATTCTTCCTTGAGGATTTCGCCATCAAAAAATCTAACAAACCACAATAGCTGAGCAGTGTCACTTAAATTGCTGATTCATCCACTACAAGAGACATGTATTGGGCATTGTTTACGTCGGAAAGCAGTGCTGACAAGCAATTGTTCAAAATCTTCAACACCTTTTCTCTTACGCCATTTTCTTATCAGGTCATACATCCTGTGTACATATTGACAGTTACTCAAACCAACACTCCTCTCAAGATGTCGTCATTTTACCCTTTACACTCCAGGAGTGATTTGGAAATTTTTCAAATGTTTCCTTAAATTCAGAGGATACTAAAGCATCCTGAATTGGCAATTCATTGACCACATTTCACACTTTACCAGACAATTTCGCAATCAGGGTGGGGACTTTCATGCCCTTGGGAATTTCATGGACTTCACACATCTTTTCAAAAGTAGTGACGTATTCCTCGACACAGACTGACGCTTGTATGCAGGACACAGCTGGTCCCCGTTGTGGATTCTTGGAGCGATGGGAATCGTTGGTGTTGGTGTGGTCTCTTTCTGGTGGTGTTTCTGCTCTTTCCCTTTCCTCAGCCTCTTTGGCTTTCAGCTCCATGGCCCATTGGTGTGCTACTGCCCCCTGCTGATGGGTTTTAGCCTAGCAATCATCTCTTTCAACTCCAAGTCTATCATTTTCATCTCAGCTGCCTTTAACGGGTGCTGGTGATCTCGTTTTCCTCTGTCTCTAATCTCAACATGTCTAACGGTACAATTGCTTCACTATTGCTGCTCATTTTTATGCCTGTTTCTATTTCCCTTTCCCAAAATAAGCAAATAGAAAGCTTATTGACTTGACTATTTCCGGTCCCTACACTTGAATTTATCACTTAAAATCATGACACCAGTGTTTGAAGTGTAAGCTTTACTCAGAACAAACCTTACTTCCTTTGTTCTTTCAAGAATTGTAGATGCTGTGAGCAGAGATTGGGGGTTGGGGGGAGAAAACAGTCCTCTATGTATGTGAGATTTGAAACATCTTTCAGGTGAATTGTAAATTTCTTTGTTTGCAGTCTCCTCTCCTGGCAAATGGTTGCTTCAGCAGTTAATAGTTTTCTAACACCTGTGGTCAGTGCTTTGTTGTCTCTGAGGAGCTAGTCTGTGGGCATGCCCTTGAACTACATTAAATTGCAGTAACAATCATACAGTAAAATCTCATAGCTCCATATGCAATATTGATACATACATTTTAACTGGACAATGATGTTCAGTAGATTATGATTTTCAAATGATACCGCACAAGGCATACTTTGTACAAAAAGTATCATAACCATAGAAAAGTGATGAGCATGGGGTACAGGATGTAACACTGGGTACATGCCAAAGAAAACAATGCAAATTAGGGCTGTCGATTAATCGCAGTTAACTCGCGCAATTAACTTAAAAAATTAATTGCGATTAAAAAATTAATCACGATTAATCGCAGGTTTAATCACACTGTTAAACAATAGAATACCAATGGAAATTTCTTAAATATTTTGGATGTTTTTCCACAGTTTCATGTAGTATTCTGTGTTGTAATTGAAATAAAAGTGTATATTGTTTATTACAAATATTTGCACTGTAAAAATGATAAACAAAAGAAATAGTATTTTTCAATTCACCTCATACAAGTACTGTAGTGCAATCTCTTTGTCATGAACGTGCAACTTACAAATGTAGATTTTTTTTGTTACATAACTTCACTCAAAAACAAAACAATGTAAAACTTCAGAGCCTACAAGTCCACTCAGTCCTACTTCTTGTTCAGCCAATCGCTAGATAATGCTGCCGGCTTCTTATTTACAATGTCACCTGAAAGTGAGAACAGGCATTTGCTTGGCACTTTTGTAGCTGGCATTGCAAGGTATTTACGTGCCAGATATGCTAAACATTCGTAGGTCCCTTCNCCCTTGGGAATTTCATGGACTTCACACATCTTTTCAAAAGTAGTGACATATTCCTCGACACAGACTGACGCTTGTATGCAGGACACAGCTGGTCCCCGTTGTGGATTCTTGGAGCGATGGGAATCGTTGGTGTTGGTGTGGTCTCTTTCTGGTGGTGTTTCTGCTCTTTCCCTTTCCTCAGCCTCTTTGGCTTTCAGCTCCATGGCCCATTGGTGTGCTACTGCCCCCTGCTGATGGGCAGCATTGAATGGGAGAGGAGAGGAGTTGGAGGCTGTGCAGTTCAGAAGAGGAGAGAGAATGGGGAGGGGAGCAGAGAGGGGCTGGAAGTGGCAGGAATGGGAGAGGAAAAGCCCAACACCCTCAGCGTGGTCGGACCAGGGAAAGAGGAGGACAACAGATACCATGATGCAGAAGAGAGGGTGGGGGAACCCTAGGTGAGTGGCAGATGGATAGGATTATAAAAAAGAGTTTGCGAAGTGCTGTGAAGGTAACGTTCCTCTGGGAGCTGGACAGCATTGTTCCACCCTGCCAGAGAGGGGAGAAGGCAGCGACCAGCCTCTGCCCCTGGAAGGACGTTTGCAGGGTTCTCCAAATGCAATGGGAATTAGACACCTAACTACTTTTTAAGGATCTGGAAAAAGGTAAACAGTGAGGTGGCCAAGATTGCGGAACATACAAACTTACTCAAGATAGTTAAGTTCAAGCAGACTGTGAAGAGTTACAACTGGATCTCACAAAACTGGGTGACTGGGCAACAAAAAGGCAGATGAAATTCAGTGTTGAAATGCAAAGTAATGCACTTTGGAAAACATAATAGTTGAATACTGCATGCAGATCTGGTTGCCCCATCTCAAAAAAGATTTTAGATTTGGAAAAAGTACCCAGGACAACAAAAATGATTAAGGGTATAGAACAGCCTCCATATGAGGAGAGATTAAAAAGAGACAGACTGTTCAGCTTGGAAAAGAGATGACTCAGAGGGGATATGATAGACCTCTATAACATCATGACTGGTGTGGAGAAAGTGAATAAGGAAGGGTTATTTACTCCNTTTGGCCACCATTCCAGAGGACATACTTCCATGCTGATGATGCTCGTTAAAAAAATAATGCTGGATTCCAGCTGTGCCCAGCTTCTGCTGTGTAGACATATCCAGTGTCAAGGAGAATCAGAATGGCGTGCTGGTTGAGCTGTGACTAGGAAGAGGGCACTAGAGACTTTGGCGAGTGTGAGTTTCAGTGGAATGCAAGGGGTAGAAGCCAGATTGGAGAGAGAGTCTAGGGTAGAATTGGCAGAAAGGAACTCCAGACAGTGTCACAGAAGCCAAGTTCAATGGGCTCAGAGATGGAGGGAGATAGAAAAGACTAAAGCCCATTTGTATTGTGAGGGGAAGGAGCCAGAGGAGAGTGAGAGGTTAAGGAGAAGGATTGAGAGGGAGTTCAGGATGGGGTGGGGCCACTGGGGCAAGTGGGGGGGACAGATGAGGAATTTCTGCATCTGTGACTGGGTGGAAGGAGGAGAATTGTGGGAAGGGAAGTGGGGTCAGCTCGTATTTTTCCAGGCTTCTCCTGGAAGAAATCTGTGAGATCCTGTGCAGAGAGAGAAGTGTAGGCAGGATGAGGGACAAGTTCAGGAGTGTGCTAAAGGCAGCTGGAATTGTAAGTATGGGCAGGAAGAGAGCTGCAGGAAGAAGAGACATCATCAGCTCTGATCACTGGAAGTTACAGAACGGCTGAGTGACGCGCATGGGAAACGGGACTTGTGGGCACTGCTGAAAGAGGCCAGGGGATGGTCATACAAGGGGAACTCTGTAATGGAGGAAGCAGTGACTAGTGGAGACCAAGTCATGTGTGTGGTCCTTCTGGTGAGTGTGAGAGCAGAACCAGGGCTGCAGGTCAAAGGAAGAGGTGAGGATGAGGCTATGTGAAGCTAAGGAGGTGTCAGATGGAAGCTGACGTCACTCAGGATGAGTGTGGGAGACTGTGAGGAGAGTAAGAGAGAGCCAGGAGTCAAGATCAGAGAGGAAGGCTGCTGGGTGGATGGTTGATAACAGCAGCATTGAATGGGAGAGGAGAGGAGTTGGAGGCTGTGCTGTTCAGAAGAGGAGAGAGAATGGGGAGGGGAGCAGAGAGGGGCTGGAAGTGGCAGGAATGGGAGAGGAAAAGCCCAACACCCTCAGCGGGGTCGGACCAGGGAAAGAGGAGGACAAAAGATACCATGATGCAGAAGAGGGGGTGGGGGAACCCTAGGTGAGTGGCAGATGGATAGGATTATAAAAAAAGAGTTTGCGAAGTGCTGTGAAGGTAACGTTCCTCTGGGAGCTGGACAGCGTTGTTCCACCCTGCCAGAGAGGGGAGAAGGCAGCGACCAGCCTCTGCCCCTGGAAGGATGTTTGCAGGGTTCTCCAAATGCAATGGGAATTAGACACCTAACTACTTTTTAAGGATCTGGGCCTTAATGATTCATAAATGATCTAGAAAAGGGTAAACAGTGAGGTGGCCAAGATTGCGGAAGATACAAACTTACTCAAGATAGTTAAGTTCAAGCAGACTGTGAAGAGTTACAACGGGATCTCACAAAACTGGTTGACTGGGCAACAAAAAGGCAGATGAAATTCAGTGCTGAAATGCAAAGTAATGCACTTTGGAAAACATAATAGTTGAATACTGCATGCAGATCTGGTCGCCCCATCTCAAAAAAGATTTTAGATTTGGAAAAAGTACCCAGGACAACAAAAATGGTTAAGGGTATAGAACAGCCTCCATATGAGCCGAGATTAAAAAGAGACAGACTGTTCAGCTTGGAAAAGAGATGACTCAGAGGGGATATGATAGACCTGTATAACATCATGACTGGTGTGGAGAAAGTGAATAAGGAAGGGTTATTTACTCTTTCTCATCATTCAAGACCTAGGGGTCACCCAATGAAATTAATAGGCAGTAGGTTTAAAACAAACAAAAGGAAGAATTTCTTCACACAACAAAGAGTCGACCTGTGGAACTCATTGCCAGGGGATGCTGTGAAGGCCAAAAGTATAACTTGGTTAAAAAAAGAATTAGATAAATTCCTGGAGGACAGGTCCTTCAAAGGCTATTAGCCAAGATGGTCAGGAACACAAACCCATGCTCGGAATCTCCCTAAACCTCTGACTGCCAGAAGCTGGGACTGGATGACAGGGGATGGATCACTCAACAATTTGCCTGGTTCTGTTCATTCTCTCTGAAGCACCTGGCACTAGTCACTGTTGGAAGACCGGATACTAGCTGGACCATTGGGGTCTCCCAGCATGACCGTTCTTCTTACTACAGACAACGCCCCTTGGGAAGAAACTTAGTTTAAGCTCTCTGGGGCAGGGACTGTCTTCTTTTCACATGTACATGTAGAGCCCCGAGCACAATGGGGCCTTCATCCCTCACTGGAGCCCATGGGCATTATCCAAACACAACTAGTGCATGTATTTGTTTACAGGAAAGCTGAGGTGAGCACCAAGGTTCAGGGGGCCCTAAAAATCAGAGGACGGAGGAGTGACGAAGGCCCTGCAGGACAATGCTGGCAGCGAGTGGCAGCGGAAAGGCTGCTGAGATCCTGGAAGCATTAGCTACTTTTGGAGAGCCGGGGATGCCACTGTCCCCCTGACTGATCATCCTTTGGGGGTGAGACTAGCCACCCCAAAAGATAGCCGTGAGATGGGAGAAACACAGGGCAGAATTTACCAAACCTCAGAAACGGATCACTAGAGAATGGACAGAGAACACCGCTCTGCAGTTACGTAGCTCGCTGCATCGGCAAGTGCTATGAGAGTTAGGAGAGTGAAGCCACCATCCTAGGAGATTCAGACCCCTTGCACTACTTCATCCATCCCTCGCACCACACGCGCCCAGTCACTCCCGCCCCCCCCCATCACATAAAGCTGATCACAGCTGTCCCAGCATGGCACTGGATAGCCAACGTGCCGCAGCACGATTTCCGCCTATTCAGACTCTCGGTGCTGAACGGCAGGGAAAGACCTTGTGAAATTGAAAGGACAGGTTTCCGGAACAGCGTCACCACCACTTCCCCATCACCACCCTGCTTCGGGGAGCAACAGAGAACACGGACAGCCCGGGGCAACCATCAGGTGACACATCGCTCTTGAGAGAGTCGGCACGATGAGCCCATGTGTCTTAGCAGTGACCTATTGCTCTGCAAGCAGATGCTACAAAGCGGCCTCCCATGCGCTTGCTGCCCCTATCTTCAGCATTGCCGAGAGGGGAACTCNGCATCTGAGTGTTAAAGGCAAGCAGGCTTCTGTGAGCTGTTCTCAGGTAACCCTGCAGCTTTGGGATAGGTGGTTTAGACTCTGGTCTGTGTCTGGAGCAGATAGGTGTGTCTGGCTATCAGCAAGATTGAGTGCTGGAACTACCTGTAGCTGGCAGGGGAGAATTGAAACAGAGGTGGCCTTTGCACATCAGCTGGCAGCTCCCAAGGGGGTCTCTGTGAACCAACCCGTCACAAAGATAATCAATGAAAATAATAGAGGAAGAAATGTTGCAATGCAGCCCCCAAAAGACTAGTCCAAACGGCTCCTCCATCACCAGTTCAGACATGCTAAGCACTCGGCTCTCCCCGCAGAGCCCTGTTCACATTGCAGAAAGCCCTCTCATAAGAACAGAAGAAAGGCCGTACCGGGTCAGACCAAAGGTCCATCCAGCCCAGTATCCTGTCTACCGACAGTGGCCAATGCCAGGTGCCCCAGAGGGAGTGAACCTAACAGACAACGATCAAGTGATCTCTCTCCTGCCATCCACCTCCACCCTCTGACAAACAGAGGCTAGGGACACCATTCCTTACCCATCCTGGCTAATAGCCATTAATGGACTTAACCTCCATGAATTTATCCAGTTCTCTTTTAAACGCTGTTATAGTCCTAGCCTTCACAACCTCCTCAGGCAAGGAATTCCACAAGTTGACTGTGTGCTGCCCACTCCGTCTTTGGACCACAGTTTGCATTCTCTCCAAACACACAGCCGCCGTTAACATGAGCAATGGAAGTGAACAGCACCCACCCTGGGAGCTTTGTAAAGAGCCATGCGTCCTTCTCTCTTGGCCTGGGATTGTCACGAGCCGACGGTACCGGACTGTAAATTGCTTGGTAGCCTTTGGGATGGATGTTCAATTCTGTTCGCTCTCACTTTGATGGATGCAAAAAACGAATGTAACAAAAAAAGTGTGACATCTTAAAAGCTTTGATAGCTTAGAACAGCACTGGCCTGCATCCAAACATGTACATCAAACACTTGTCAGTTCAGTAGAAGGGAGTGCTACAGAACGAATGCTGCTAAGAGCCAGGTTTCAGAGGGGTCGCCGTGTTAGTCTGTATCAGCAAAAACAACAAGGAGTCCTTGTGGCACCTTAAAATCTGTTAGTCTCTAAGGTGCCACAAGGACTCCTCGTGTTTTTGCTGCTAAGAGTTTTTGAAGTCACATTCCCGTATCAAAGCACTGCGTGCTACATAACACTGCAGATAGGGGCTGCCTTCCACCCACATCACAGGGAGGTTCTATGTTTAACCCATGATCTTGGTTAACGAGGTGATTAAGGAGGGGGCATCAGTCCCCATGTTTATTAGCCTTAATTCTAAGGTTTCTTGGTTTCATTTTGAATGTAATTGAGACTTGTAAAGGGGCGGCCATCCAATCACCACAAGGGAAGTTCGGGGTCAGTTCTCTCCCCAGAGAGCGCTAACGGATGTATTTATTTAAACGGACTGAGGGAAGGAGGAAGAACTTAGGGGCACCCCCTCTGCCTGCTCTGAGGAACCAGCCCTGCCCGCTGCTGATGGCACCAAGGAGGGGATGCTGCGGTGCTCTGTCTGCGGGGGGAGGAGGTGGGAGATTGGAGACCCAGCTGGTTGGTTTCCTGGAGGCAGTGAAAGCGACTCCAGATCAGCCAGGGATTGCGGTGAAGCTAGAAGGAGACGGCCATCTAGGATGTTGTATTTAGGGGGTTGCCCTGCCTGTCTGCCCAGCATTATTTCTGGATGGGGGGGTGCTTGATTCTCCCTCTTTCACCCCTGCCCCCCAGGCTGCCTATAGGCAATGCCTGATGGTTTCCCTCCCCTTCCCATTGTTCACCAGCTGGACTCCCGATCCCATTTTACTTCCACAGAGAACCCAGGGCACTCCCTTCAGAGCTGGGCAAGTCGCGGGATTCAGTTTGGTGGCCACATTGAAAAATAAATTTTAAAAAGTTTTGGGTCAACCGGAAATGGAAATTTTTCAGTTCTCGCCAAAGTAAATTTATTTCCTGTTTTTTCAAACATTTTGCTTGATCTGAAAGCGATTTTGTGGATTTTTTTTTATTTGTTTCGTTTTATCGTGGGGGTATTTTCACGTTTATGTTTTGAACTAGATCTAGCGAAACTTCGAAACAAAAAGTCAAAATGTTTCAACTTGTTTCTTCTGCCGAAGCAATCACCAAATTTGCCCTCAATTCATAAATNATTCTATGATTCTATGATTAAACCTGTATCGGGCTGGAGGGGGCTGGATTGCAACCAGCCTGGCCCTTCCCACATTGCTAAGTGGGAGAGGGATCCCCGGTAGGACCCTGCAGCGTGGTGCGGGGGGGTCCCAGTATAGAGAAGGGTGAGCACCGCTGCCTTAGTGTAATAAAGCTCCCTGTTTAGTGTCATAAAAAAACAACAGACTAACATGGCTACCACTCTGAAGAAAGGCTCTGTGATTCTGTGCCATTGTCACATGACACACTGACATAACAGACCCTATCTACACCCACATACACACTGTCCGGGATACAGCACCGCCCAGAGTATCATATTCTGCTGTAGCATCATTTATATTCCTCCTTTTAACTCTTCTTACAACTAATTTGGAGCTGTGATGGAAGGCACTCCTGTACCCACACCCTACACAACACTAACGATTTTTGTACAGAATAGGCCTTGTAAGGTATCATCTGAAAACCAATAACTTGCTGGTCAATAATATCATGAAACATATGTAGCAACATTATATGTAAAGTTATGAACATAAACACACTTCAGTCCTGATTTCGGCTTACCAGACAAGTCCGGGGAGTGGGTAAAGACAAAGGATAAGCTGATGCCTCTAGCCAGATGTTATCAGTGGTGATGGGCTATCACCTATCAAGTGGCCATTCTTTGGCAAGGAAGATCTGAAGCTTAGCAAACAGCACAGAACCTCTTTCACCATCAGACTCCTTGCCTCCAGCCTCTGGGGGAACGGACTCTATCTAGGGGTAACCCTTAGGAAAAGGCATTTCAAAGGGGGACTGAACTATAAAAGTGAGGGGTAAAAACATCCCAAGTTCTCTCCCTATCCATCTCTCTCCTTTTTCACCTAAGACGACAAAAGAAACAGACTTTGGGGGCAGATCCTAGCCTCAGAGTTTGGTCAGCAATGTTACTGGAAACATCTTGAACCAAGTTCAGTTTAGAACTGGCACGCATTCAATCTCTATTTCTCTTGTAACCATTTCTGACTTCAATGCCTGTGTCTTGTACTCACTTTAACGACAAGGATATGGGTTTTAATAAACTGGTTTTATTCTTGAATTAGAACTAATCCAGTGTTGTGAATTGTTTGGGTAACTCCATGTAAGGCAGCAGACTGTTGTATGTTGAGTCCCTTAGAGGGGCAATGGACCCAATATATGTGGACTGTCCAGGAGAGGGCTGGTCAGTGGTCTGGGGAGTCAGTAGTTCTGTAGAAATCAGAGCTGTGACAATCACATGTTTATCACCAGACAATGCTGTAATTGCCAGTTCTCATTATAAAAGATGCTGTATTTCAAAACACTGCATATTAAGCTTTTTAAACCATCAAAGTGCGTTTGGTTAAAAAGATTTTGAAAGGAAAATACATAGCCAGAGTACTGTAACTAACGTAATTCAGTGCCCAGGTTTATTTGTCCTGGTTATATGCCAGCAGAGGAGAAATGAAAAATGGATGAATGCTGTCAGCCATGAATACTAATGGAATGCATTGTCTTCTAGTCTCTGAAAAAGCTATTAAACCGAGAGTATATAATAAACTGTCATGATATTTACAAAAGACATGCTTTGCATTCCCTCTCATATACAATTTTCAATTGTGGTCTCAAAATCTAAATCCATTTTCTAATTACAGGGCAGATTCTGCCAGCAGATGAATGAACACACACATACACACCCTCTCAGGGGAGTAGCTCGAGGGCATCCAAGGGCACGGTGGAGATGACATTGAAAACCACTACACTTTAATTCATAGCAGTAACATAGTAACTCCACGGGAAACACTTATCTTTACACATTAATGACATTTATGGAGCATTTTTTTCCATCCAAAGCATCTCATTAAAGTAAATATGAAGCGTATGGAGCTTTTGATAATGTTTTGAATGCATACAAAAAAATCTGAGTGGATGGCTACTTTAACTGCTGGTATTCCCAGGGTCTGACTCAGATACCACAATGAAGGAGAGATCATTAGGAAGCAGTGATTAGTTAATCACTCTGTAGTTAAGGTTTAAAGGGAAATTTAGCCACCAAGATGAATTCTGCAACCTCTCTAAACATCCATAAATACAGCCAGGCTGACATTTGACCCAACTTGATCTAAAGAAGTCCTTACCTAGGATCCCACTCTATATAGATCTATATATAGAGATATATAATCTCTATATTCGGAAAAGCTAAGAGGCAATAGAAACAATTCAAGCTATAATGTAGGTAGGGAAAAATAAGACGTAAAAGTATTTGAAAGAGGCTTTGCAATAAGCTTGAGGCCTAGCAGCGAGGCGAACTACTCAGGGCTGATGCTAAGTGTTTGATCTAGGGTTATAAGATTTAGCAATATGTAACCTGAAATAAAAACAAACCACTGTGAAAAGACTGAATTTCAATTAGATGGGGGGGTTTTAGGTGCCAGTAACCATGGAGCAAAACCACATCTGTGTATTGAAACCGTAGGGGAATGTATTGGTGCAAATAGCTTGTGCTAGCAGTTTAAACCCTAATAATGGTCCACCAGAACAACAAACATGGACAGGAGGCCACAAACTAATCAAATCTGGTCCCAGCTGTGTGAGGATGAAAGTAAAAAGCGTTATAAAAGATTCTCAGACCAACCCCTAGTTTGGACGTCGGGACAACATCACCATCAATCCCATTTACAGTGCGTCTCTTCCTACTCTTGCCATCTTCGCTTCTGATGGGCTGCATAAAGGCGTGAGTATGTGCAATGCAGGAGGGTATTTCTCTATGGTTGCAATGATACTTGTTTGTATTTGGGTATTAAATAAAGGCTTTATGTCTCTATATATGTGATTCACCAATCTCATTTCCTAGAACAAATTTCAAGGAGTCACCTGAGTAAAAGAACTTGTTACTAGTGAGTGGTGCATTTTGTACCCTACATTGATCAAAGGCTACATTCAGACTAGTTAACCAGGTCAGAATCCAGGGTGGACTTTATGGGAAGACTTCAGATCAGTTGATCAGGGTGTTCCAAGATACAACACCTTAAAATGTGACCAGTTTTGAAGTTGCCGAAGTCTTCACTGCATTTTTGTGCCCAGCTGGGGGAGAGAAGGGGAAGTGACTAGAAGACAAGTGAAACTCCTAGCATGAGACACCCCTTGCCCGTATCTATTGGCTGGTACCAAACACAGGATGTGGAGTTTGAAATTCAAAGAGCTATTAAAATTCAGGGAGGACATATCTAGTGGGGTCCCACAAGCGTCTGTCTTGGGTTCAGTACTATTCAGTATTTTCATTACTGACTTGGGTAATGGCGTGGAGAGGATGCTTATAAAATCTGAGGATTACACCAAGCTGGGAGGGCATTGCAAGAATTTTGGAGGACAGGATTAGATTTCAAAGTGGAGAACGGGTCTGAAATCGACAAGATGAAATTCCATGAAGATAAGTGCTGTATGTTGCACTTAGGAAGTAAAAATCAAATGCACAACTACAATATGAGGAATAACTGGCTAGGCACTAGTATTGCTGAAAAGGATCTGGCTGTTATAGTGGATTACAAGCTGAATGAGTCAACAATGTGATGCAGTTGTGAAAAAAAGGCTAATATCATGCCTGGGTGTATTAACCAGAGTGTCACATGTAAGACACAGGAGGTAATTGTCCTGCTCTAGTTGGCACTGGTGAGGACTCATCTGGAGTATTGTATCCCATTTTGGGCACCACACTGAGAGAGATGTGGACAAATTGGAGAGAGTCCAAAGGAGAGCAACAAAAATGATGAAAGGTTTAGAAAACCTGACCTGTGAGGAAAGGTCCCAAAAACTGGACATGTTTAGTCTTGAGAAAAGAAGACTGGGTGGGCACCTGATCACCATCTCCCAATATGGGGGTCAGTCCGATGGCCAGCTGGCCAGCTCTCTTTTGTCTGTTAATTCTGGAGGGGGCTCTGTCACATCATTTACAATCGGGTCTCTCCCTCCTATGCACCTGCTTCTCCCCTTGGGACTCTGTCATGAGCCAGGGGAGAGGGACCTGGTCCCTCCCACTCCTCGGGGTCCCAGCCCAGGGCTCTCAGGGGCGTTGCAGTGTCTGGAGCACTCGGTATCTTTTGCTGTCACAGCAGACTCTGGAGAACAATCAACGGCAGTTGAGAATTGGAGAAGACGTAGCACTCAACATATTTTCATGGTACTTCATTAAATGTGCCAGTAAAGAGGTATGTAAACAACCAAATCAAAAATACATGACGTAAAAATGATTAGGATAAAGTGACAGCGACTGGGAGGCTTTTAGTTCTGCATAGTTATGTAAGTACATTTAGACACACACCTTTGCCTTCCCTCTGTAGCCAAACCCTACCGCTCAAATTGCCTTTTGATTTTTAATAGCATGGCTTAATACTCTGGCTGCATATTTTTATTTTTAAAAAGTCACATAATCCTCTCATCTTAGCTTTTTAATTAAAAAAAGGAAAGCAAATATCAGAGCTCAGAGAGGTTAGTGACTAGAGAAGCTCTCCATTGACACAGCAATGCCTTGGAACAACTTCGGGCTATTTTTCCTGGCACTCTGGCTCAGGTTTTGAGCATTTCACCTTCCTCTGTGCACTTTACTTCGAAAGCAAAGGACTTCGGGTAAAAATTTCAAAAGTGCCTTAGAGACGTAGGAGCCCGAGTCCCATCATCAAAAGTGACGAGGGCACTTGGGAGTCTAATCTCATTGAAAGCCCATGAAAGTTAGGTGCCTAAGGGCTCCACATCATTTCTGAAAATAGAATTTTAGCTCCTAGAGTCTTAGGTCACTTCGCTTTTGAAAATGTTCCCTGGTGTCTGACAATGAGTCCAACCCACCTACACAGCTGCCTCTGTACAGAAATATTCACAGCTGTAGAAAAGTCATGAACAATGTTCAGAGAGAGACAGTGCCACTGACTGTAGTCAGAGATTGTGACGTCTGTTATTCTGATTGCTACATATTCATCTAAGATTTATTAGAGCAGATGCTATACACCGCCAGCCCAAGCTGCAGGAGCCCCTTCAAAACAAACCCCACAAAGGATAAAAAACATCATATTCAACCACTTAAATCAAGTATCCATTCTCCTCCAGCCCCCCCACAATCAGATCTAGTCTCAACATGGAATTATCCCACGGTAAGAACTATCCCTGTGCAGCCAGTCTCCTGTCCCACTCCACGTGCCCAAGAGAAGTGTGTCCTTAGGGGCTAGCCCCTTTGTCGTCAGTCACGAGCCACAGAAGAAGAAGGGGCCACACTTACAATACAAACGCGCAGGACAAAGGCAACAGTTTGTCCGTGGATGGCTGCAGCAAAGCAAAAGGCAGCGCTCAGCAGAGGGCCTGATTCATATGCCGCTGACATCCGCGCCCGGAAAGGGATCACCCCTTGGTGCAGCTTTAACGCATCCCAGGCTGCGTGAGAGCCCCTTATTCCCCTGGGGTCACCATTCCATTGTGGTTAGGTCACTGCACAGCCCCATTCAGGGAGATTGTCTGACAATGAACTCAGCAGCAATGACGCCGGACGGGCAGCTGCCCCTGCCCACCATCAGCTCCTGCCCTGGTTCCCACCAAACCATTTCCTCAGCCAGCGATAATAATATAATATATGGAGATATACCTATCTCCTAGAGCTGGAAGGGACCCTGAAGGGTCATCGAGTGCAGCCCCCTGCCTTCACTAGCAGGACCAATTTTGCCCCAGATCCCTAAGTGGCCCCCTCAAGGATTGAACTCACAACCCTGGGTTTAGCAGGCCAATGCTCAAACCACTGAGCTATCCCTCCCCACTGTGTGCCACTGCTCTGCCCGCTCAATGGGCTTCGGGAGGAGCAGCCACAGGGCTCCTGATGGGACCAGGCGCTCTCTTGATCCCTGAGCTGTTCCTGGCCTTAGGAATATTTTCCCTCTTCCCAAATGCCAGTGATTTCTCCACATGCTTTTTCTGCCTCTCCCACTCCCCAGGCGCTGAGTTATAAACACTCTGCTGTACAGTAGAGCCTCAAAGCTACGAACACCAGCGTTACGGACTGACCGGCCAACCGGACACCCTGTGAAACCAGAAGTAACCAATCAGGTAGCAGCAGAGACACACACAAAAAATAAAAAAAGCAAATACTGTACTGTCCCTATATTGCATCTCAGAGGGAGGCACATCTGGGCTGCCTGTCCACACCCCACCCCCAGTCCTACACCCCACACGGGGCAGCCACTTACAGCAAGATGTTGGGGCTGCCAGTCCAAGGAATCTGGAGCCAGCAGAGCAGGAGCAGTGCTCCGGTCTGAGCTGCTTTCACCCTTCCCCCTCTCCCCCACCGGGAGGGAGACACACATTTTTTACGCCCCCCCCCCCCCCA
>QXTE01000153.1:2016946-2062435 GCA_003942145.1 Platysternon megacephalum | reverse complement strand
GATCACGTCCCTCGATCTGCTGGCAATGCCCCTACTTATACAGCCCAAAATGCCGTTAGCCTTCTTGGCAACAAGGGCACACTGTTGACTCATATCCAGCTTCTCGTCCACCGTAACCCCTAGGTCCTTTTCTGCAGAACTGCTGCCTAGCCACTCGGTCCCTAGTCTGTAACAGTGCATGGGATTCTTCCGTCCTAAGTGCAGGACTCTGCACTTGTCCTTGTTGAACCTCATCAGGTTTCTTTTGGCCCAATCCTCTAATTTGTCTAGGTCCCTCTGTATCCTATCCCTACCCTCCAGCGTATCTACCACTCCTCCCAGTTTAGTGTCATCTGCAAACTTGCTGAGAGTGCAGTCCACGCCATCCTCCAGATCATTAATGAAGATATTGAACAAAACCGGCCCCAGGACCGACCCTTGGGGCACTCCGCTTGAAACCGGCTGCCAACTAGACATGGAGCCGTTGATCACTACTGTAGCGAGGCGGTGTGGTTCCCCGCCGCCCCGGAGAGGGACGAGGCCCTCCGGACGTCAAAGTGGGCGGAGCCAGTGGAGCCTGCGCCCGCCCCCGAGAGGTCAAAGCGCAGGACAGGAAGTATAAAAGCCCAACGCCAGAGCTCACTAGTGGCCCGGCCGCCGGAGAAGCCAGACGCCTGTGGCCTAGCTCCTGGTGGGGAGACCCCTGCAGTCTGCGACTGACCCGAGGACTGGCCAGACCAGACCAGACGAGGCCTGATGCCGACCAGACCCCAGGGAAACTGTTAAGCCTGCCCCGGCAAGCTACCCAGAGGAGCTGCCAAGCCCACCGCTCGCCGGGTACCCCGAGGAGCCCATGGTGCTTGATTCCATGGAGGGCACCATCCAGACGCAGGTACCTCTAGAGGGGGAGTCCGGAAGTAGCCCGGGGGCAGCCGACCCTAGTTTGGCAGCAGCACTGCCAGAGCCCATGTCAGTGTGTTNTCCTAAGTGCAGGACTCTGCACTTGTCCTTGTTGAACCTCATCAGGTTTCTTTTGGCCCAATCCTCTAATTTGTCTAGGTCCCTCTGTATCCTATCCCTACCCTCCAGCGTATCTACCACTCCTCCCAGTTTAGTGTCATCTGCAAATTTGCTGAGAGTGCAGTCCACGCCATCCTCCAGATCATTAATGAAGATATTGAACAAAACCGGCCCCAGGACCGACCCTTGGGGCACTCCGCTTGAAACCGGCTGCCAACTAGACATGGAGTCGTTGATCACTACTGTAGCGAGGCGGTGTGGTTCCCCGCTNACCGTATCAAAAGCTTTGCTAAAGTCAAGGAATAACACATCCACTGCTTTCCCCTCATCCACAGACCCAGTTATCTCCTCATAGAAGGCAATTAGGTTAGTCAGGCATGACTTGCCCTTGGTGAATCCATGCTGACTGTTCCTGATCACTTTCCTCTCCTCTAAGTGCTTCAGAATTGATTCCTTGAGGACCTGCTCCATGATTTTTCCAGGGACTGAGGTGAGGCTGACTGGCCTGTAGTTCCCCGGATCCTCCTTCTTCCCTTTTTTAAAGATGGGCACTAAATTAGACTTTTTCCAGTCATCCAGGACCTCCCCCAATCGCCATGAGTTTTCAGAGATAATGGCCAAATGCTCTGCAATCACATCCGCCAACTCCTTTAGCACCCTCGGATGCAGCGCATCCGGCCCCATGGACTTGTGCTCATCCAGCTTTTCTAAATAGTCCCGAACCACTTCTTTCTCCACAGAGGGCTGGTCACCTTCTCCCCACACTGTGCTGCCCAGTGCAGTAATCTGCGAGCTGACCTTGTTTGTAAAGACAGAGGCAAAAAAAGCATTGAGTACATTAGCTTTTTCCACATCCTAAGTCCCTAGGTTGCCTCCCTAGTAAGGGGCCCACACTTTCCTTCACTTTCTTCTTGTTGCTAACATACCTGGAGAAACCCTTCTTGTTACTCTTAACACCTCTNGGGGGCTGGACTCAATGACCTTTCAAGGTCCCTTCCAGCTCTATGAGATAGGTATATCTTCTTTAAAAAAAAAAAAAAAAAATTGTCCAAGCTTCCACTTCTTGTAAGCTTCTTTTTTGTGTTTAAGATCAGCAAGGATTTCACTGTTAAGGCAAGCTGGTCGCCTGCCCTATTAACTATTCTTTCTACATATCGGGATGGTTTGTTCCTGCAACCTCAATAAGGATTCTTTAAAATACAGCCAGCTCTCCTGGATTCCTTTCCCCCTCATGTTATTCTCCCAGGGGATCCTGCCCATCAGTTCCCTGAGGGAGTCAAAGTCTGCTTTTCTGAAGTCCAGGGTCTGAATTCTGCTGCTCTCCTTTCTTCCTTGTATCAGGATCCTGAACTTGACCATCTCATGNCACTCCCCCTCTCACAAGCACTGAGTCTGTGAATAGCAAAGAAAACTTATAATAAAAGGGGGAAAGGAACCTGGCATTAAAATTGTGGAAACACCACAACCGTGATTGAAAACCACATGGGCATGAGCAAACACCCACCCCAGAGTATGCTGGGCAGTGTCCTTTGCCTCGGTTTCCCCACCTTGCAGTGTGAAAGTCTGACAAAAAAATGTTCCTTTAACACATCACTCACCTCCCCCTCCACTGCACCCACTCCCAGTGGCCGTCCTTGGTCAGCAAAGAACCAGAGTTCAGAGGTGCATTCGCGTGAGTTCACCTCCCACTCAGGGGGGAAGAAGTGTTGAGCAATGCCTCAGCTGCTGCATCACTAACACTGATGCTACCACAACCCTCTGCTGCAGCGGTCTCTCTGCTGTGACATCGCACTCTGGGATTCCACCACTTGCCCCAGCTCCCTGGGTATTTAGCAGTCAGGGGGATTCTCACTGCCAGTGCAGGCTGGGCAGCCTCTTTCACTGTAAGACTGTCCCACACCAGGACTAGAGCTCAGCACTTGGCTATCACAGATTTCAGTGCTAGCAACCACTCAGCAAAACATGGACTTTTCATTGAATCTAAGCAGCAGGTGCCTTTAAACNTCCCCTCCCTCCGTCGCTCTTCCCCACCGCACTAGAGCGATGAAATGTTAGCTACTAAGGAAAGCAATATTTAAAACTAAGCCACTCTAATGCTTTGTGATTTGAAATATTCCTGTTTGGGTGTATGTAATTTCTAAGCTATAAAGTGTGTTTGGAATTTTATAACAGCAATTAACTACAGATTTGAGGTCAGCAATGACCACCCGGCATATGGACAATATCAGGATACAAGTTACTTACTCTAATCATTAGCTGTAATAAAAAGCAAAATGCGTCAAACTGGCAATTTATTTGCTCATTTCTATTACCGTTAAAATCTGTTTGCACAAGACAGAATTGGGTTTCTGCTACCCGTGAGTTGGCAGACCAAGAAGTTCCTTATGTCGTCGAATAAGTGTTTCCAAATGAGGTCTTGGCCTTCAGGAACGCGCGTGCCTGCACAGTACGTCCCTGCTATGTTATGGAGCTGGGACAATGCAGAAATGTGGGAGCAGTCAGTCATGAGACAACGTGCTTCTCTTTCTCGAGTGACAGAGGCTTTGATCTATTTTGGTGGTAGAATTAAGTTAAGAAACCAAAATCTCACCATCTCCAAATCCTAACCAGGCCAGACCGGTACCATAAAGCAGCGGGCAGAGCACACCAAGCAGATGGAAAGGGGGGAGAGACAGAGATGGGTCTGACTGGGGTTTGGGGTCAGAGTGACAGTGCTAAGGTGACTTAAGTGTAACTCTTCTGCCCGTCTGAGTTGGCAGCAACAAGGGCCGGGTTAGTATCTAGGGGTTCCTCTTAATGAGCCCCCCTTCCACTAAGCACCCCCCTTGGGCACGCAGAGGCAACACTCCCCCTCTCACAAGCACTGAGTCTGTGAATAGCAAAGAAAACTTATAATAAAAGGGGGAAAGGAACCTGGCATTAAAATTGTGGAAACACCACAACCGTGATTGAAAACCACATGGGCATGAGCAAACACCCACCCCAGAGTATGCTGGGCAGTGTCCTTTGCCTCGGTTTCCCCACCTTGCAGTGTGAAAGTCTGACAAAAAAATGTTCCTTTAACACATCACTCACCTCCCCCTCCACTGCACCCACTCCCAGTGGCCGTCCTTGGTCAGCAAAGAACCAGAGTTCAGAGGTGCATTCGCGTGAGTTCACCTCCCACTCAGGGGGGAAGAAGTGTTGAGCAATGCCTCAGCTGCTGCATCACTAACACTGATGCTACCACAACCCTCTGCTGCAGCGGTCTCTCTGCTGTGACATCGCACTCTGGGATTCCACCACTTGCCCCAGCTCCCTGGGTATTTAGCAGTCAGGGGGATTCTCACTGCCAGTGCAGGCTGGGCAGCCTCTTTCACTGTAAGACTGTCCCACACCAGGACTAGAGCTCAGCACTTGGCTATCACAGATTTCAGTGCTAGCAACCACTCAGCAAAACATGGACTTTTCATTGAATCTAAGCAGCAGGTGCCTTTAAACAGTAACAAAGATAGGATCAAATGGTAGCTGGCACTCACCATCAACCCCAACATCTCCCTCCCTCTCTCTCTTTTACTGGGAATCGGCATCCCTACCCCCTGCTTAGCAAGGGAGGTTCAGGTTAGGGTGATGCCCTCCCCCCCGGGCAGGCTAAGTACAGTTCTGCTGCCCACTACTCCTACGATAAGGATAACAGCATTTCATTACCCCTGCAATCAGTACTCAAGTGATTTGTAACTCAACATCAGCCAAAAGCAATCCCTTTGGCAAAGCAGCTCCATCATGCTGCTCACTAGGCAGAGTGGGTGTGTCTATGCAAACACGGTCTGCTCCTGAAGTCTTTTCCCCCAGCTCATCACTAGATGTCAGGGGAGAGCTCACTCAGACACTGCTTACATCAGGAAGTTATTTAAATTCAGCCCTCGGTAAACACACACAGCCCTCAACCTGTCCGGCAAGGGGGCGTTTGGTGGACCTTCAGGGGGATAGGCCAGTGCTCATACCAGGGCCAAGCCCCTCCTTGTGTCTAAGAGCGCGCAATGGAGTATGCCTGGGAGAGGGGCTGCTCTGCCTCCCCCTGACCAGCCAGGGAGTGAGGGGAGATGATTGGCTTTCACAGCCCCACCCTCCCTTTGCAGCATCCCCAGGTCTCCAGAGGCCATCTTGCCACGTTGCCCTCCCTGTGGGCGCAGGGTATTGAGCTGTGTTTGCAGGTTGCTGAGGGGTCTAACCCACCACCTGTTCTGGGGTTCAGGAAGGGATTTTTTCCTGCTGGGCCAAATTGGCAGAGACTGGAGAGCGGAGGCCCAGCTTTGGTCTGGAGGCCCAGCTTTGGTCTGGAGGCCCAGCTTTGGTCCGGAGGGGTCAGAATAGGAACACTAATGTTAGGAGTAACACGGGAACGTTGAGTTCATCACCATTTGTGGTCAGTATCCTGTGCAGATAGAGACTCCCAGAGGGGAATGGGGCCTGGGGATATGGCTGGGGGGCCTTTGCCATAAGGGGAAGGGGAGACCTAGACCTTGGCAGACTGAGGTCCCCTGGGTGCCCTTTACCCCCCTGGCAGGACAGGGCAAGAGAAGTCAGCAGTGAGCTGGGGTCAGGCTGAGAAGGGTCTAGCCCCAGGTATCGGTTATATGGTGGGAGGGCTGTAACCCCGCACTGGGCCCAGTTAAATGGCTGGTAATGGGGGGAGGCAGAGAAGTTAACTCTGGAGAGGGATGCTAACGAAGTTTCAGTCTCCCACTTAAATGCATTCCTGTGTCCTTCTTTCATGCACCCGCGTGTCCTGCTACATTTCAGACAGGGCAATTAAACTTGTATCTTTTCAATGTCCAGTCCCCCGTCTCGGTTACGATGCCAGACTTCACTCAGAGGGTGCTGCCCCACCAGCGCATACCTGTGTGTCTCAGGCTTTCCGTGTCTACTGCAGGTAGGAAGTGTCTTCGGTACCATTCATCCAAACGTTTTCTTTCCAGCAGCTGACATGGATTCCAAACCTGGCCCTCAAGTGACTTTACTTAAATGACGAGCAATTCGGACTTGTATTCAACTGCATCATTAAATGTACATGTCAGAGAATTAACATAAACCGCTCGTTTGCTTGTGTGTGAATCCACGCCGTGTACGCTCGGTGCCGCACGGCTACTAAATTCCAGAGGTCTTTGACTGCGGTGACCCACTGGTGCACTACTGGTGCACCTCAGGCTCTAAGGATTCACACACACTGGAGGACATGTTCTAACCTGCTGTTGTCACTCATCTTCATGAGGACCATGCTTTCCCCTGTCCAACAACCGGCTGTCTCTGGCAATGATCAGAGACGTACCCACAGGGTGGGAGGGGGGCAGGGTTTGTAGAACTAGAGTTTAACTCATGCCAGAGATGAACAGAGCTTTTGGCAGTGTGAGTTGTTCTATTGCACAAGTATTGGAGGAGGGGGTTGTCAAACGTACCAGGGGTAGAGGGGAGCCGAGTACATTAGGAGCTACAATAAGTGCACAGGGTCATATCAGTGACGGTTTGTATCAGTTCGTTTGACTTGGGCTGTCTTTCCTCTAACAGGTCAATGGTTAATACACTTCAGGCAGGAAGCCAGTCGAGTGCTCTCCATAGTTTGGTTGAGCAGCCGTGGTCCCACATACTGATGGCTGGAGGGGGGAGTTGCAGGCTAGAGCTGCCCTGCAGTTGTCCCAAGAGGGGTGGGGGCTTATGCCCAAGTGTTCTGGGCTCTGTGAAGGGGAGGCCCCTGAGGGAAGGGGTGGCTTTTTATGGGAGAGCAGAAATCCCACACCCACAGCAACAGGGGTCTCTGCTCAGCTCCTTCGTGCTATCAGCCAGGATTGAGCTAGAGGAATACCCCAGGACTAGACAGGATGGGGACTCACCAGCGAGACGGGAAGTCCAGCACAGCTTAGCCTGAAGTTGGTGCTAATTCTGAAACTAGAAGGCGACGCATTGCCTGGGGTCTGAACAATTCAAGGTCGACATCTCTCTCCGAGTTTCTGCACCCCTCAAGCTGTCACTGCCTCAGCTAATCCAACGCTCCCCATGTGGTCATGACTGACAAAGTGCCTTGAAAATTAAAGGAAAAGAAGGTGAAATCAACTTTGAGTTCCAACCTGGTGGGTTCAAATAGAATTCACACTAAGACTCTTCCCATCACAATTCNGTTGTCACTCATCTTCATGAGGACCATGCTTTCCCCTGTCCAACAACCGGCTGTCTCTGGCAATGATCAGAGACGTACCCACAGGGTGGGAGGGGGGCAGGGTTTGTAGAACTAGAGTTTAACTCATGCCAGAGATGAACAGAGCTTTTGGCAGTGTGAGTTGTTCTATTGCACAAGTATTGGAGGAGGGGGTTGTCAAACGTACCAGGGGTAGAGGGGAGCCGAGTACATTAGGAGCTACAATAAGTGCACAGGGTCATATCAGTGACGGTTTGTATCAGTTCGTTTGACTTGGGCTGTCTTTCCTCTAACAGGTCAATGGTTAATACACTTCAGGCAGGAAGCCAGTCGAGTGCTCTCCATAGTTTGGTTGAGCAGCCGTGGTCCCACATACTGATGGCTGGAGGGGGGAGTTGCAGGCTAGAGCTGCCCTGCAGTTGTCCCAAGAGGGGTGGGGGCTTATGCCCAAGTGTTCTGGGCTCTGTGAAGGGGAGGCCCCTGAGGGAAGGGGTGGCTTTTTATGGGAGAGCAGAAATCCCACACCCACAGCAACAGGGGTCTCTGCTCAGCTCCTTCGTGCTATCAGCCAGGATTGAGCTAGAGGAATACCCCAGGACTAGACAGGATGGGGACTCACCAGCGAGACGGGAAGTCCAGCACAGCTTAGCCTGAAGTTGGTGCTAATTCTGAAACTAGAAGGCGACGCATTGCCTGGGGTCTGAACAATTCAAGGTCGACATCTCTCTCCGAGTTTCTGCACCCCTCAAGCTGTCACTGCCTCAGCTAATCCAACGCTCCCCATGTGGTCATGACTGACAAAGTGCCTTGAAAATTAAAGGAAAAGAAGGTGAAATCAACTTTGAGTTCCAACCTGGTGGGTTCAAATAGAATTCACACTAAGACTCTTCCCATCACAATTCTGTAGCAGAAATGATTCACGGATATTAATCACTACAGACCAGGCTTTTTTTCTTACATACCGTTTTGGTGCCCGCATCTTCCCCTCCCACCGAAAAGAACTTCCCCAACGCCGTCTCTCTCCACCTGCAGCAGCAACTTTGCATTGCCATCAGTGCTTAGGAGATCAGGCATGCCCTGCAGTACAGTGTCAACTTAGGGTTGCCGCCTGTCCAGGTTCATAGAATCATAGAATATCAGGGTTGGAAGAGACCTCAGGGGGTATCTAGTCCAACCCCCTGCTCAAAGCAGGACCTAATCCCAACTAAATCATCACAGCCAGGGCTTTGTCAAGCCTGACCTTAAAAACCTCTAACAATAAGTTTTCCAAGGCTTGTCCCATTTGTGCAGTGGCTGTGCTGGGAGATCCATCAGGGTGCTCAGCAGATACTGAGCTGTGTTAGGGGCTCAGGATTGTCCTGGACATCCTGTTTTTCACACCTCAGAGGTAGCTGCCCTGCCCTAGAGTGGAGTGGGGGTGGAAGAGTCAAAGGCCACTTATCCCCTCTGCCCAAGATCCTGGAGCTCCAAAGGGAGACCCGAGGAGATGTGGGAGACATGCTGGGGCAGTCACAAAGACTGAATGTTCTGAAAGCTTCTCGTTAAGGGTCAGTAATGTCAAGGGTCTAGAACAGGCTAACATCCTGCTGGGCTGTGGAAAGGATTATTTGACTCCCAGAACATGGCCTGGCTGCATCAGAGCACAATCTTCTGTTACCCCGGGATAAAGTCATGGCCTCATGTGAGACCCTGGGCGCTTCTCCCGGTGCCTGCACTGGGGAGCTATCCCTGCCTGCTCACACCACCACACCCCTGGGTACCAGCCGCTCAGAACCCCAGCAGCACAGGGCAGAGCATAGCTCTCAAATACCCCGACATATCCAAAACTACATAGACTTCAAAGAGCTGCCCTTGGTGCCCAGAATTGATGGCCAATGCAAAATGAGAGCAGACTGGAACTCCCTTAAGGGGCTGGGCTTCATGCGGCGTCTGGAAAATAAATAATGGGACCATTTCCCAAGACACTCTGGAGAGAGGCATTAATGTGCAAAAGCAAGTAAAGGAGGTTTGAGGGACTTCCCAGCGGATAACACGATTATCAACATCTCAGTAGCCCAAACTGGCTTGGTCTCGCATTGGAATCATAGAAGGGCAAAATCAAAAAGCCACAGAAGCGTCCCATTATGTAGACAACGTGACTGATCCCGAATACAAAAGATCAAAGGCTGACCCCAGAACAGGCGCACAGGTGAAATATGGCTGATGGCGAGCAATCCTCAGTCCCTTCGTTCTCTTCTTGCATTTAAATCGGAAGGTGCAGCTTCCTTTCCCTAAGCCCGGTTTGGAAAGGAAACTGTGTCCCTGTGCCATGCAGCAGAGGGTGGGAAAAGGGGAAAGTGAAGTGGCAGAACAGTTGAAATCTGAATGTTGTTAATTTGAATGCCCAGCAACAATCATGGTTTTAGCATATGCTGATTGGCGTGGGTGAACCTCTGTAACGGGTTAGGTGCTGAAAACCAGACAGACTGATAGACGTGTGTCTCGGGTAGCTGTGGGCAGGGACTGAGTGACTGGCCTAGCTAGGCAAGGACGAGGGCTCTAGGAATCGGATCCTTCTATTCTATTCACAGAATTACAAGCTTCTCCGCGTGACCAAGGTGCGTCCTTGTGTTTGAAAAGTGACTACGCTTCCAAAGTGAACTGTGCGTTCTGTGGTGTGTTCGCTTTCTCACCCGCTTGCCCGGACACATGTCCCAGAAGAACCTTTTGGGATTGGGGAAACCCAGCAGCCTGTCTGTACTTCACCCTGCAGGAGGGACTGGGAGAAGCTGCAGTGTAGACACGCACTCAGCTAATTTAATGACAAACTCATTTCACCCTTCCATGGGTCCTGTTTTTGCCAGTATAGGCAAGGCCTACGGGAAATTCCAACAGACTTTTGTAGTGAATAGGTACAGAAAATAAGCCACAAAATGCTACACAACTAGAGATGAACAAACTGTCTGAAGCGAGAAGGATTTAAATAAAGTATTTTGCATTTTTCTCCTCTTTGTGAATCTTCCCTGAATAGACTTTGATTTTTATAATTTGATGGAAATTTGCAATCGCTGAACCAATACTTTGTGAACATATTTCATCCTCTGGGTTGTTCACAGACTATTCACTAGTCCTGGCACATGACTGGGCACCTAAGCCACATGGTATCCTGGTTGGACCACTGAGACGTCTTCAAACAGACAAAGGGGAATGAGATTGCAAGGCCTCCTGGAGACCACCCCCATGGAAACCTTCATGCAAACACATTTGCACAATTATTTGACCTTCCGTGAACATCTGTGTGACAAAAGAGCCACTTTTTAATGTTAGAAACAAATCTAGACAATCACTAGTGCCATCAAAGTTCAACTGCAGATTTTAACCAATCATTTAACCATAGAAAGCTGGCTAGATCGTCGGGCTCAATGGGTAGTGATCAATGGCTCCATGTCTAGCTGGCAGCCGGTATCAAGTGGAGTGCCCCAAGGGTCGGTCCAGTGGAGGGCAACAAAAATGATTAGGGGGCTGGAGCACATGAGTTATGAGGAGAGGCTGAGGGAACTGGGATTCTTTAGTCTGCAGAAGAGAAGAATGAGGGGGGATTTGATAGCTGCTTTCAACTACCTGAATTGGGGGTTCCAAAGAGGATGGATCTAGACTGTTCTCAGTGGTACCAGATGACGGAACAAGGAGTAATGGTCTCAAGTTGCAGTGGGGGAGGTTTAGATTGGATATTGTGAAAAACTTTTTCACTAGGAGGGTGGTGACGCACTGGAATGGGTTACCTAGGGAGGTGGTGGAATCTCCTTCCTTGGAGGTTTTTAAGGTCAGGCTTGACAAAGCCCTGGCTGGGATGATTTAGTTGGGATTAGGTCCTGCTTTGAGCAGGGGGTTGGACTAGATACCTCCTGAGGTCCCTTCCAACCCTGATATTCTATGATACTAAGACAGACTTCCCAGTCTGGGACAGACAACGGTTTTATGGACAGAAACGGCAGCGCTGTTAACCTACTGCCCTCTCGTCTCTTTCCGATTCTCTCCCGCGAGAGTGTTTTAGCTCCATACGGGAAGTGATGGTGGCGTTTGTGGTGGTCTGTCCCAGAAGCTCTCTCTCTCCTTCCTTGGGCACATCTGGCAAGTGCCTGCATTGCTCTTAAATGAGCTAGACATAACAGTACAGCCACAAGCTACCAGAACAAAAAGAAATGAAACTCGTAACCATCGGAATGGATCCTCCTGACTTTCGGAGAGAAGTGTGTGCACCTCTGACCTCTCAAACTGAACTCACATTCTGAGAGAGCACGTTTACTTGTTTTCATGGGTGTGCATCCAGGTACAGTCTACGTAAACCGCACGTGCAAATGTGTATTGACCATAAAAAGGTGAATACTTGCTACTATTATTATTTGTCAACAGCTATTGAGCTCTGTGAAGGTGAGTATCCGTGTGCATTGATCACTAACGTCAACATTTTCCTCAAATGGCAAATCCTGATGCTCACTGAAAAATAAGGCCCTGTTGTTGCAGTGGGATTAACAAGGGGCCCCATATCTGTCTGCATAGACCAAACCCTAAGGCCATATATGCATTGCCCGTTAATACCTGGCTCTTTTCATTGGCAGATTTCAAAACACTTTACAAAGGTGGGCAGGATCTTTATCCCTATTTTACAGTTGGGGAAACTGAGGAAGAGAGCAGCAAAGTGACTTTTCCAAGGTCACCCAGCAGGCCAGTGCTCTGTCTTCTATGCCACACTGGATATAACTTACCAGCTTCAAAAAGAGCTGGAGATCTCCAGAAAATTTTCCTTTGAAACGACAATGCCAAAGAACCCAGAAACAAATGTCGTTGGAGCTCTTTTCTCCCAGGCCTCTCCCTGGGATAGGGGAAGGTGTGGGGGAGGGGACAATTTGCTTTTTGTGGTAGGGACAAGTTTTTTGGACTTTGGAAAGACCAGTTTTCGTGCATCGTTTTATCCTGCCCCTGCGCTCGGAGCACCGCCTGGGCACGTTGTATTTCTTCTGATAAGTCTCTGCCAATCAGCCAATCCCATATCTAACACATCCAGTAAGCATGAGTGTTATCTCGGCTGTGAATGGCCTCCCCTGGAGCTCGCAGTAACATTGGTTTTTAAACACACGAATGTGCCACTTCTAGCTTTGCCTTTTTTATGAAAATAGAAGCGGAAATCAGCAGCTGCTTAATTCTCCTGAGTTCGTTTTTGTTAAACTATTTCTTTTGAATTTTTTACTGATCTCCTATCACACTCTCCCCCAGAACCCTTTATTTCCAGCAGTGAATAATAAATGTGCATGATTCAGTCGTGTTGTAGTAAAAAATCAGAAATAAAGAGCTTCTTAGTACTACTTGAAAAGGAACATTTTGGTGCTTGTATCACAAACACGTTCTATGAGCAATGAACAGCTGCCCCTTCTGGTTCCCTGCTTTTTATAAAACCAGTTCCGATGGCCACATGGGGCTAGCTATAATGGAGGAAAACTGTCACCCTTCCGCCCACAAAGGGCCACGCTAAGGAGAAATGGGCAAGCAATCATGGTGCGTGTGATATTTAATCATAAGGAGGCAGCACAAGGGAACATTTCTGCTCACACAGTACTTTTACTTTGTACAGTCCTTGTATCCTGCTAGTCACATGCATCTTCTCTGGGGAGGAGTTAAACTCACACCCAAGGTTTTTGTGATTGTCACTCTTGGGGGTTTTGGAAAGTGAAAACCCTTGTAAGTAATCATCCAAACCTCAGCCTCTCTCCAGTGCCAGCCTGCCTCCGCACTGGGGTGGGTTTAGGGTGACCAGATGTCCCGATTTTATAGGGACAGTCCCGATTTTTGGGTCTTTTTCTTATATAGGCTCCTATTACCCCCCATCCCCTGTCCCAATTTTTCACACCTGCTGTCTGGTCACCCTAGGTGGGTTTGACAAAAATCTGTTCCCTCACCATAATTTAGGTAGGTGGCAAGTTGTAATTACTGCTACAGCTGAACTGCACACACAGCCAGTCTGCACCAAAACATCTTATTAACACGGTTATCCATCTTCCCCATCTCTCGTCTTTTAAACCGTACCCTGTTTGGGGCAAGGACTGTCCTTTACTAAGTGTCTAGTACAATGGGGCCGTGGTAGAGGCCTTTAGGCATTGCTATAATGTAAATGTTAATGGTAACGGTGACATGTATATTTACTGTTTGTACAGCTCCAGAGAATACAAAGCACTGTAGAATGGATAAAGCGTTTCGGATGCCAGAAGCTGAAACTGGGAACAAAGTTCCCACTGGCTCTAAGAGCATGGGAAATGGAGAGCAACAGAGTGAAATAAAATACAGCAAAAACCCTACCAGAGCGCTAAGCAACTGACAATGGAATATGACCGACTCACCCGGGAGGACAAGATACTGCACGTGTCAGCAAAATAAGCAGGGCCTGGGGTGTTGCCGTACAGAGTGAAGCAGAGCTCCGCTTTTCAAGTGTTTGTACCTAACACCAGCTCCATACTTAGACCTCTTACTAAGCGGCTTAATTATCAAAAGTGCCGAGCACCGCAGCTCGCAACAGACCGAGCAAAACAAGTGTCTGGGGTTTGAATTGGGAATTCAGCTCCTGTCTAGGCGAGGGGACTCTGCGCTGACCGGAGAGCTCCTGCTGCAGAGCCGAGAGCAGAAGAGGGGCGGACGGCTGGGCAGACGGATTCTGCTAATTGACATTTTGAACAAGAGTTTGTTAGAGACTCAATGGCCTCAGTCCTTCATTTAAGGTGTTCGTGCTCACACACGTCCCGGAGACCTCCTGGAGGCCAGTCAGACAAACTAAGGGAAACAAATGACTTGCCCCAGTGTTTTCAATGTACATAAAAATATACGAAAGATACCTTTGGGGCCCATTCAGCCATCCGGGAAGAGTAAAAGAGAGCACAAGCCCAAGTTTGGGGAGTTGTTTGTTTTTTCACCTTCATCTGAAGCAGAGGTGGCCACAGCTGGAGGTTGGACACCAGGGCTCTGCGGTGGGACAGAGAATCCTCTCTCAGGTGCCCGGCTGGTGTGTCCTGCTCCCACGCTCAGGGTCTCACCGATCACCAGATCTGGGGTCAAGAAGGAGTTTTGCCCCAGGTCAGATTGACAGGGACCTTCGCAGTGGGGGGAGGCGCAGTCACCTTCATCTGCAGCATGGGGCATGGGTTGCCTGCTGGGATTTAGTGGACGTGTCTCGCCTAACCAATTCCCTGCTAATGCAGGGACCTGGGTGGCACCTCAACCTCTCCTGTGTGTGCCTGGCAGAGACCACCACTTGAATCTCCTTTGGAGTAGAGTCCCTGGACTCAACACAAGGGTGTCTAAGGCTAGAAGGGCCAGGGAATGTCCCCTAAACTCTATGAATCCATGAAAAGTTCTCACCCCCTCTAGCAGTTTTCGCGATTATTATTTTCGTATTAGAACTGAGATCAGGGCCCCATTGTGCTAGGCACTATCGCTCTGGCACTGTAAAAAGGCCTTAAACTGGGCGTATATGTAATTTATGCCCAACCCGAGAGCCCTTCATGCTGCTAGAATGAGGTCAATGGCCTCAGGCCCTAAGCAGTCATGCAAAGGGATTTCGCACCCCGGTATGGAATCACATTGATAGAATTTGTACCTGGAAGTCTCCTAGACTATGTTTAAACATGCTACTTAGTTTGTTTCTTGCTCACTCAGATCATTTTTTGCATGGATTATCTGCCTTCTGCAGACCAAAAAAGATGCATGAATATAAATTTCTAAATTCTTCCAGAAAATAACCCCATTATTTCATAAGCTTGATAAAAGGTATTTTTGATCTATATATCCACATAAAGGCTAACCCATTTTCAGGATTAAACAGGAAGACAGAAATAACTCTGTAGCTTCCAGCTAGCAAAGAATGTATTATTCAGTTCATTAATCAAAATCTAGGTCACTTGTCAAACATACATAGCATGAAGAAGCAGCAAAATTAAAGTTCTCTGAATAAGAGTGACCATGTGGGAATTTTTTTTTTGTTTAAGATTCGAGAGTAGCCTCCCAATGATTTCAGTGCAACGTTAGCAAATTTGGGTTCTTTGCTACAAATGGAGCCTTTTTTAATGTGACCATAACAGCAACAAAGTCCATTTCACGACCTTAGTACAGGATCTGAGAGACTCTCCTGTAGATCATCATCTCTCCTAAAAAGCCTTAGGCTGTGGCGCACGATATGCTGATTCGATTAAACTAATGAGGAAAAGGGTTCTGAAAGGATCACTGCTTGCTCGGGTCAGAGGCAGTGGTTTCCCGGCTCAGGTCCCTGGAGAAAAAAAGTGCAGCTCCTCTGGGGGAAATGGAAGAGATGGAACAGGCTGGGACAGGAGGGGTTGGGGACTCCCCAGGAAGGAAGATGCAGCTCACAGCAGTAGATAAATCATTCACTATTATCGCATTGTCACATCGGGGTCACGGACAAGCACATGCTCAGCAGGCAAAGTGTGCAAAGAAATGACAGCCAGTCACGTGGAGGTTAGTACGTATAAGGCCTGACAGACAAAGCCCAGGAGCTACTCATGGGACAACCACGCACTGAGTCTAAAGGGCCAGGACTGCTAGGGGCAATAGCTGTTGCAAGCCGCAGGGCCGGGGGGCAGGGGAGGAGCATTCACCGATGCACGCGAGCCGTTATGGTAGCACAGGCGGCTAGAAACAATGGCTGTCAGCGTGGGGCTGCTCAGTTCAGGGCCCGCTGGCTGAGAAATGGGAATGTGGGGCTACCTCGTTCTACTGCCTTTCGTGGGCATGCTGCCCTGGCTGGGAGCTGCTCCAGCACCCCGTTGGGACCCTGCCCCTTGCACCTCTGCTGTTTGTGGTCAGTCACTGTGTTTAACCCAACCCTAGAACACCCCTCAGTCTTTCCTCTCTCTCCCACGTGACGGTGACTCTTGCCTTCCTCACGATTTGAGGCCTCAGCCAAAGCCCACAGAAGCCTGGGGGAACATTGACTTCAATGGGCTTTGATCAGGCCCTGCCGGTTCTGCTGTCACACACACACGCAGCGTCCCCTGGAAGATGCGCTGCTTGGCTTGGTCTCCACTCACAGGGGCAGGGGGATAGTCGCATACGTGGGACTCTCCCTCTCTGCCGCACTCGCACGGCCCTTCTGCCAGTGCTGCCATGTGAACTGAGGATCAGGTACAAGCCCCACCGATGAGTCTCTGCTGCACCCTGTAAAGTTCCAAGCGGCTGCCCCTTTTCCTAGGGAAGGCAGTGACCAAGCCTTTATTTGGGAGTTCGGAGCTTCCCGGAAGTCAGGCTGTTCTCACCGAGTAAAATCCAGCTTAATTGGACAGTGTTCTTCAGGTTCACAGCAGCCTGCGGTCAGACACACGCAGCACCAAGGGCATCTTTGGAGCGTGCTTGCTCTGTGGTGCTGCTATCACTTCAGGAGTCTGCATGCTGCAATACAGACCTCCTGCAAAACGTATCGGCTTTCAGCTGTCCCTAATGGACGGGACGTTCTCGCTTAGAGGAGCAGCTCCCCATTGGGCCGTTTAATTCTGCAGGGCCTCTCACAGGAATTACAGTCCTGGAGTATTTCTCCTGGGACCACTGGGAGCACCTGAGAAGGTTTGGTTTGGATAGAAAATCCCCTTAGTCATGATATCAGTTTGGGAAGTTCCAAGCTTATGCACAGAGCTGGTCAGAAAACAGGATTTCCATTCCACAGGAAATGCTGACATTTCAACTTTTGTTTTTATTCCGAATCGGAACAAAAAGTTGAAATGTCAAAATTGACCATGAAATCAAAATTCCAACATATTTTCTTTCAGACACATCAAAATGGCCTGACTGAAACATTTCATTTTGATAAGGTTGAAACATTTCTTCTCAACATTATCATTCCAAGGAATAGAACAGAAACTTCTGACTTCAAAGTAACATAAAAGTCAAAGTCAAAACAAAACCTTCCAACTTTATCAAGACATTTTGATATTTTGAGTAAAAAACATTCCAATAGTATTCATGAGTTCCTAGAAAACATTGCAATTTTGTCAAAAATGTTCCAGCAGAAAATTTTCAACCAGATCTGCGTATGTGTTTATATTTCAAAACTGTACAGAATCTAGAATTCAGAACCTGCAGTGGGGTGGAGGAACCATGAGAATGTGTCACAGCCAGGTCATGGGCAGCCAGACCTAGTGGTCAGAGTCAGGGTTCATTGGCATGAGACAGGAGTCATGTTGGCTACAAGGAGATCAGAAGCAGGAGACAAACCTGAGAGCAGAATCATAAGTTGAACACCAGAAGGCAAGACAGATCAGAGAGTGGTGACAGGACCACAGTAGATTCCAATTGCATGGACAGCTTCCTGTTCCTGTGCGGGGTTTATATGGAAGCTGTGGACCAATCAGGTCCCCCAGTCTTCTGCCAATCAGGTTCCAGGACAGGGGTCTTCTCTTGGGTTTCAGCTTCTACCCTCACCCCTGCTACAGGTTACTGGGTGGCAGGTTGGAGCACACTGGTGCTTACAAGCCTGGTAAACCAGGGTTTGAGCCTGACAGGATGTAATAAAGTGGTGTCCCTGGAAAAGGGAAGACAAGAAGTAGTTGCCATCCAGCTAGAAGTACTAAACAAAAAAATGCTGGAAAAGGGGAGCTAAAACTTTTGGATTCCTTCCATTCTCAGCCCCCTGCAAATCTTTATTCTGAAAGGGAGCTAACATTGGTGAAAGCTGCAGGTTCTCAGTGCCTAGGTGCCCAACTCTCAGCCCCCACCTTTGAAAATTCTGGCCAAGTTTTTAACTTCATAAACAACTTACTTTTCAGCAAAACTCATTCAAAGGTTCTGTTTTTCGTTCAAACCTTGTTTTTCTTAGCCATCTCCCGCTTTGGCCATGTTCTTAATGTACATTGCATATGATTATGCAAACAAGATCTAATTAGGTTGATTGATATTGTCATCTCCACAGAACACATACCTTCTTTCAAATCCCATCAAAATATGGGCACTAAGCAGCACTACTGTTGTGTCAGGCTTGTTCTTTGGGGACTTTTATTTTGCATGTCTGATTGTTTCAGGATCTGTGTTTGCTGCTCGCTCTGCACGGAGCTGGGACATTTTAATCATAGCTTTCACTTATGGTTGCTAATAATATTGAATTTTTTCAAGTTGGCTTTGACATGTCATTGTAATGATTTTCATGTTGGTGCACCGCGCTTGCATAAAGAGTGGAAATAACCGAATTACTGTCAGCCTGCAGCTCGAGACCACAAAGACACCAAGAGCAGGAGGCTGCTGCCATCTTGTACATTTAACTTTGCTTTAAAAAAGGATGCACCGAGGGCATATGAGCGAATCAGGTTTGGTCTCGGCTACCTGGCCCATGGGGAGCTGGCAGTTCTCCAAAGTCAGATCATAAACCCTGTGGCAGTGTAATGCACTGGCTTTGGGGGGGGGGGCGGAAGTTGCCCTCTACTGTCTGGATCGCAGAGAGGGTAAGGGGCCTACTACTGCTAACAGTTAGAGGGGAACTCCGTTAGCTCAGGTAACAGAGGCCTGGGTTTTAACCAGGCTTTTCAACTTTCTGTGTGTGCAAGAGAGATTTATCTCGTAGCTGTGCCTGTCTGTCGCACAAGCACTAGTGAGAGCAGGAGGGAGTGGCCCATCCAGCAACATCCCTTGCAGGTCCCCAGAGTGGCCATCTTGAGCACTTTCTTTGTGCACCCATGAAGGGCTGGATAATAAACTGCAGAAAACCTCACTGGATACCAATCCCAAATTCACCTCCGTCCCCCGCTGGTGAGCGTCGCCGGTTTGGCAGAATAACAGATTTCCCACTGACATGGCAGAGTCTCACTCCCTTCGTCCGCTTTTCGTTTTGCCAGGGAACTGAAAATACTCCCGAGTGAACCCATTCAATGCTTCACTTGCCTAGGCCTGGGAATTTTGTGTTGATTTCACCTGCAGTGCCAATTCTTTCCACTGGACTTCACAATAGTCATGTCTTGGTCTGACCCAAGTCTCGTGTCCTAATTAAGTGGGGCTGACCCTGGTTTCTACTCCTGGAAATGGAAAGAGACACAGCTGGCACCGTAAAGCCAGTGCCACAGATGCTACTGTCGCTATGACAACAAGAACAACGATGGCAGCTGATTCATTACAGCACGGAACCCACCCAGGACACCAGACAGGGAGTTTGGAGACCTGGCTTCTATAACCAGGTCTGGCCCTGACTCACCATCACTAACTTCTCTCCAGCTCACTTGCCTTATCTGTTAAATGGGGATCAGAGACACCGAGATTTTCCCTTGTTAAAGGGCCTTGAGATCCCTGGAGGGAAAGAGCTCAGTTAAAATTGCAATTAATAGATTTCCCTGCTCAATGGTACATCCACATAACTGGAAAGATCCCAAGATGCTGAATCAGTGTAATGCTTTTCATTTACCCTAAACAGTGGATAAGTGGCACATGATAAAGCTGCTTAAATGAACACCAGGAATGTCCACAAGCCTATTCGCAGTGGGTAGTTTTTGTCTGCAAGTAAAAGTCTCCATCTTTGCAGCCCTTTGTTCCCTTAATGCTATCTAAGTTCCTGCTTTGTTGTGTCAAAAATGCAGACAAAGGTAAAGCAAATCAGTTTGTGTTGGAGGGTGAGAATGGGTGACCAGATTAGACAAAGCTTGAAACGGGTTTTCCAAGGACTTTGAGATGCTGCCCATTAAGGGAACTCAAACATTTATCGAGTTTGTAGAGAACGCTGTTGCATGGACTGAAAACATGCTGAAAGGCTGTCCCAAGTAGAGTGACCAGACAACAAATGTGAAAAATCAGGACAGGGGGTGGGGGGAAATAGGAGCCCTAGTCCGAAGGGTAATGATAATCAGCAATGCACTGGTGCTGAGGTTCAGAGTCGTGTCTAGCATCACGCCGCAAGACTGATTTTAAGACCAGTCTCTCATAAAATCTTCACTAATGATCTGGAAAAGGGACTAACCAGTCCATTAATTAAATGACCAGATGAGAGTAAAAGGGAGAAATTCTTAACACCAATGAGAACAAAGAAATAATACAGAGGTGTAGAGAGATTAGAAACAGGGGAAGACAAGAACGGGAGAGTCAGTTGGAAAATTGCAAGCTAGCACATCAGAGGGAGTGCGGGAAATAATCAGAACAAATGAAAATATCCAATAGCAGAGGAAAAACTAGCAAGCAGTACTGCTGAAGGAGACAGGGCTATTGGTGGATAGCAAATTAGACAGGAGTTTACAATATAATGCAAATACGGACATGCAATTTTAGACGTGGGACAGAACAATCAGCCCCTGAGCATGGAGCCAGAGGGGCAGAGCCGCTAAGCATGTACCCAGAAGTGTATTCTGATTCCACTGAAACCCCTCCCTGAAAGCTAGCGTGAAAGCACAAGGGAAAGGTTGAGAAGAAGAAACCAGTCCAGAGCACTGATTTCCCCCCTTCCCAGCCCAGAGCACTGATTTCCCCCCTTCCCAGCCCACTGTATTACATAGGCAGAGGCCTGGGCATTCCAACCTCCTGGGACTAGTTCCCTGGGGTTCTGGGCTTCCTCGGGATTCTGGAGCCCAGGAAAACCCAGCAGTAGTCACTGAGAATGCCAAGGGGGCCATGGAGTGCTCCCATCTCTAGCCTCAGCCTGCCCCATGTTGTGGCAGCAATACAGCATTACATCTTCCCATGGGGGCGGGGGAATGCAGTGTGTTTGTTTGGTTTGTCATTTCATTTTACAATAGGGGACTGGGGACGCCCCATGTTCCCGGCTGACCCACAGCAGGCTGAGATGCCAATCCTGCAAATTATTCCATGTGCAGAGTTGACCTCCGATGGGCCCTGAACGGGTGCAGGGATTCCCCGCGCACATGTAGCTGCAGGAGCAGCAGAGGATTTCATGGTTTAACTCCAAAAACACCCAAAAAAGAGAGAAACTAGACTGCGGCCCTGATTAAAACATGTAGCCAATTGACTGCGCTTGCTGTTCAATATTCAAAACTGTTCAAGAGACCAAATAACCAAACGTAGCCAATGTATTGCCTACAGACAAACAGTACAGTACAAAAGGGAGATGCAGACGCCCCATCTTTCGGGAAGCAACGTTTCTCTCACAGCATGTTCACCTCACACTGTAGGTGGGCTTCCGAAAATACACCTTCACAGTTACCTCGGCTTATAATAAGGTTGTTTATGAGCTAAAAGTATTTATATGTCACCTAAGATCCAAACCCCAGTTCAGATCAGTCCCTTCACTTGTTTTGGACCTTTCCTTATGTCTTGTTTTCCACTTTCCAGGTACCAAGAGTCATGATGGCTCCCATGATTGTACCAGGGCAAAATATTCCTGTATCTTGCCTTCAACAAGCTTTGTTTTCGCTGATGCCAAAAGCTATGGTTAGCTTTGCAGAGCATAATGGGCTATACGTCTCCAGCCAGAAGGGAGGAAAAGGGTTATCATAACTGTCCACCTGTTGGATATAACACAATCTGAATGGGGCGAGCCCTTCGCTGACCATGTGTGCGCAGACAGCTGCCTGTCCTGCTGACAAACATCAGCTCTGTTTCCTTGTGCTCCCTGGTCAGTCTGGCTGGGTCCATGTACATCGCTTGTCTTACACATGGATTGTAAGCGCTGACTTTTCGTTCTGTGTTTGCACAGTGCCTAGCACAATGGGTCCTGATCCATCGCTGGGGCTCCTAGGCACTGCAATGCAATCAATAATGACTGATAATCATATGGGTGGAAAACCCCATTGAAAGGGGGAGGAGGCCAGCCGCCATGCTGAAACTAAGACCCGCACAGCTGCTATAGACAAGGCGGGGACCCTGCCTCGCCACATTGCTCCCTGGGAGTGGGGGTCATTGTTTCCTGTGCTGATGCAAGAGGATCCAATTCACCTGTCTAATGCAATTTAAAATAACAATGGATTTGTTCTTCAATTTCTGTGGGATCCTGACTGGCTCCTCCCTTCAGGCTACAGTGAGTCACTGTTTCTGCACCGCAGACCCAAGCCAGAGTATTCTAAAGGTACCACTAATTTGGGGTGCCGCGGATGCAGGGTGCTCGACCTGAGAGAGCCAGGCCTGATTCTAAGGGTCCGGAGCTCGCCCAGCAGCCAGTGATTCCAGCTGCAGTTGCGGGCGGTCGGCCCACCTGATAGTCAGCCCCACGGTGCCTCAAGCCAGGCACCCAAGATGAAGGCCACGTTCGAAGGTGTTGGCTTTGGAAGGCCTACAGTTACATATATCAAAGCATCATGTCAAAGGTGACACAAAACAGATTATCACAGGGCCTAGATGACAGTCAAGCTTCCCAGGACAAGTCGGCCCCTCGCTGGCCTCGCCCTGCTCTGTTCTCAATCTGGGAGTATTGCTCTCATGTCTTCTGGACGTCCAACCACCAGCTCTAACTCAGCATGCTAGAAAGGCCAAGACTATCACAGGGTTCAAAAAAGAACTAGATACGTTCATGGAGGATCGGTCCATCAATGGCTATTAGCCAGGATGGGCAGGGATGGTGTCCCTAGCCTCCGTTTGCCAGAAGCTGGGACTGGGCAACAGGGGATGGATCACTGGATGATTCCCTGTTCTGTTCATTCCCTCTGGGGCACCTGGCATTGGCCACTGTTGGAAGACAGGATACTGGGCTAGATGGACCTTTGGTCTGACCCAGTCTGGCCGTTCTTATAATTACTTCCCCAAGTGCGGAATCAGATGCCATTCCCCCAGGGGGCACAAGACCAACCGGGGGGGCATGAGAGGTGGAGCAAATGTCAACTCCCTTTTACTGGGGGCCCCTCAAGGGGCCAGTGCAGCCCCCAACGCAGGTGGCCTGTGAGTGGGCATAACTCAAGCGGACGGGAGAGCAGTCTCCATGAGATTCTCTGAAGTTCTGGTGGGAACTAAAGCTGCCCTGCATGGTAGAACAGCTGGAGAATGATGGTGCAGGGAGAAGAAGGAGAAAAGGACATGGAGCAATTTCCAAGCTAATAAGACATCTACTAGCCAAGGCAATAATGACAGCTGCCTCCCCACAGAGAAGGTCCCTGGACAGCACGCTGAGGGGCAGCGCAGGACTGATGGATGCAGCAGGTGCTCATCTTCTTGCTCCTGACCTTTCCCTGGGCTAGTACCGTTCAGCCTTTGGCGAGGGAGTTGTTTTTCAAGCCGTGGCTACATCTCCTATGTAATTTATTGCCTGTTCTCATTAGCATGGCTGAAATTTAGAAACAGTTCCTAATGGTACCACTTTCCGGATCGTCCAGGCCACAGCCAGAGAGTCTGGAGCAGCCTGGTGACGTTGATCCAGTCTGGAGGGTCTGACCGGAAGTCCAGGAGGATAATTAAGGACCTATGTTCAGGTCATGCTGAGCCAAGCCTATGTCAGGAAAAGAGAGGCACGACACCATGTCTGTATATTGTTCGCTTCCTTATTTATTCTTAGTCTCTGCGAAGAGAGAAGAGTGAGTCAGGGCTGCACTGCCACAGGAATCAAAGCGCTGACACAGCTGTGTTCCGAATGCAAAAGCAGTTGAATGACTCCAAACCACCAACCTGTAGGGAAGTTGTGAGTCCCCAGAATTAATTACCCAGTAACGAGCAGCAAGAATTAAAACACCTAGAACTCTTTCAACATTTTGCAAGAAATGTGCTAAACGGAGGTGGTTAGTGATGTCCCTCTGAATTACAACCGCTTAAGTATGCAAACGTTGGCTTTGATCTCATTAATTCCGATTACAAACAAAACAGGGCTTTTGCTCAGGGTTTTTTTCTATAAAAGTTCAAACTGTGCCCTGTGCCTGGCAATTAAACACTGTTTTCTTGAACACCAGAAACTTTAAGCTGCCATTTGAAATGCAGGTGTCGGTCGCATACTAATCAGGAGTTACGTTGAGCCTTACATTTTCACACTGGTTCATCAGGAACAAATTTCACTTGTTTAAATGCTGCTGAAAAGTAGCAAAGCAGGAGAATGGTGAGTCCCGAGGATGGGCTCACAGTCCGAGTCCGCTCTTCTAATCACTCCCATAATGTTGTGGGGCATGTTTGGGAAATAAGAAAAAAACAGCCTTAAAAATGCCATTCTCCACGTGTGTTATTTCTGTCAGTTTTAATTATGTGCCAGGCAGTTTGTGCAGTTACTGTTATGACTGTGCCAGCACTTTAATTAGTAATGGCATATTTCAAGAAATTAAAACTCAGCTACGAAATGGCCCAGTATAAGAACTATACAGAGCATAAGTCTGGAAGTTAATCCAGACTCTTTTGCTGGACTTTCTTTTAAACAAACAATAGGTTGGGCCATTTTTAGGTGGCTGGGATAAAAAAAAAATAGAAGTGAGGCCCAAAGAGATGATTAGATTATTTAGTCCAAGGGTAGTCAATAGGCAGACCAGACACTTTTGAACAGACCCCGAAATCTTTGTATTTACTTATTATCATTATTGCTGTTGTTGTAGTTTTCTTATTATTTTCTCCGGAGTCTGGACCTTGACTGTACCTTGACCAAGAAATTTGGACCTTGACAAAAAATAATTGACTACCCCGATCTAGTCTGATCTCCTGTAGATCACAGGTTATTAAATCTCACCCAGTTACCCCTGTATTGAATCCAGTAATTAGTGTTTGACTCAGGCATCCAGTCTGGATCTGAAGACTTCAAGAGATGGAGGACTCACCACGCCCCATGGCAGTTTGTTCCAACAGTTAATGAAGCAACATTAGGATGCTTAAAAAATGAAAAGAACAGCAATGTGTGAAAAATGACGAACACTATACTCCAAAAAGCGACAAAGAGTCCCGTGGCACCTTATAGACTAACAGACATATTGGAGCATACGCTTTCGTGGGTGAATACCCACATTCATCTGACGAAGTGGGTATTCACCCACGAAAGCTTATGCTCCAATATGTCTGTTAGTCTATAAGGTGCCACAGGACTCTTTGTCGCTTTTTACAGATCCAGACTAACACGGCTCCCCCTCTGATACTATACTCCAATCAGACCCAAACAGGCTGACTTGCATCGTTGGGGGCGGGTGACTGCAGGACTGGGGCCCAGGCACACAAAGTTACGGTGCTTTAACCAACCAAGTGTTTTAAAACAGTGTAGTTGAAGTGGTGCAAAGGCCTGGTTGCAACGCTCATCATTTTAACTGTTTTATATCAGTTCAGCTTCTATGGGTAACTTTACAGACACAAGCTAAAGCCATATAAGCCAGTTGCAATCTGATTCCACACAAAGCTTTGCACTAGTTTAACTCAAATTGATTTAAAATTGGATTTTAACGAAACTGGAGCAAGGTCAGTGTGTAGACAAGGACAGAGTCTACAATATCATGGCTGACAAAAAACAGTTCAGCTACCGGAGAGGTATCATAACCCAGCGGACAAGGCACTGGTCTAGGACTCAGGAGACTGGGCTCAACTCCCAACTCTGCAAGTGACCTGCTGGGTGAGCTTGGGCAAATCTCTTCCTTCTCCGTGCCTCAGTTTCCTCTCCCACCCTTTGTCTGTCTTGTCTCGTTCAAGTTTCAATTCTTCAGGAAGGGACTGTCTCTCACTGAGTTTGTACAGTGCCTAGCATAATGGGGCTTTGATTTCGGTTGGACACTCCAGGCACTATTATAATACAAACGATATTAGATATTGTTTTCAAATTGGCTATTGTTCATCCCAGGCTAAATCTTTCCAAACATGGACTTACTGCTAGGAACTCTATGTGGCATTAATTGGCTGGGACAGAGTCTCAACTCACTGTATAAATAACTGTAGATTTTGAACGGCAAATATATACCTCTAAATAGGATACAGCTGATCATCTGTGATCTATGTTCCCAAATCTACAATGGGACTACAGTGAGCTCCATGCAGACTTCTATGGGGCTCTTGTGGGCATCGCTCCAATACTCTGGTACTGTTAACTCCATGCTTGTCCTGGACTAGCCGTGCAATACTAGGCGGTTATACCACATCATTACATTAAAGAAACCTTGTCACTGCAGAGTAAAGGTCGCACTGCTGAAATAGTAGAATTTCATTTTTTGAATGAAAAAGGCATGATCCCTACAGTAACTCCCTGGGCTGCCCTGTACTTTGGGTTTTCCAGCTTTTCTAGTTAATGGTGTAGTTTAAGCCTATGTATTTATGTTTCTTTATGAAATACTCAATATCAAATACGCAGGATGTTCAATAGGACCAAGTAAACATTGCTGGGGGAATGCAAACTTCTGCATTTCCTAACGTCCATTTTTACTTTACTGTGTAACATTAATGTTGCTTTGATGTTTTTTGGGGGGGAGGGTTACATTTAATTTCCCCTTTTTGGAGGGGAACACAAGGAAGAAATTCCCTGCGTGGAATCCTGCTAGCCTCTCCGCGCACACACCCAGGCTCTGAGGGGAGTGAGGTGGAGACATGGGCAGAGTTCACACCTCATTGCACTGCCTGGGCTGGGAGAAGGACCCAGTCCTGGGAAGTGCCGGGCACCCTCAGCTCGCCCTGGGATGGGTGGGTGCTCAGATCCTCACAGGACTGAGCGCACTGTTTGACTGGGGAGTTTTCTGCAAGGCTGGACTACAGGGCAGCAACACATTGGACTATGGCTTAGCACCGCTTGGTACGTTTATGATCCCCCTGGGTAAAGGGTTTGAGGTGTGTGGCCAGACAGAGGTCGGGGCATCAGGGGCCTGCTCAGCCTGCAAACCAATGTATTTTACCCCAGGCATCCCTCCCTGCTGAAATCAATGCTGCCATGCAGCTTTACCCCTCCGCCCAACGCAAGGAGCAGGCGCACACAGCTGCCATGGGGAGGCAGCGTGGCCAGCGAGCCTGCATGTCATGAGATCCACAGGCACGGGACCAACAGGACCCAGCAGTCAGTCCTCAGGCTCCCAGCGGATGCAAGCACATGCTCCTGCTGGTCCTTCTGGAGGTGTAGAAGGCACTGTGTTCTGTCTGATTACCTACCTGGGGTTCCCTCACACAGCAGCTACACCTACCTGGCTCGACAGTGGACAACCTCCACTGGTGCAAAACATGAACTAACCAGGCCTTGATAGCGTAGTGACATTAACGACCTGCTGGTCGCCCCTGGGCGATAACTGCGTTAACGAACACAGGAATACAGGCATACAGAGACTGCCAGACTGGAGCAGACGCACAATCCATCGAGGCCAGTTGCCTGTCTCTGACGGAGGCCAGAACCAGATGCTTCAGAGGATGGCGCAAGTTCACGCTCACCAAAGAGTGAGCATGTCAGTAAAGTTGATCTGTGTCCTAGACGCTATTCACTCGCAAGGCATTCATTGATTCAATCATGGTTGTTATCGTCATATATTCAAGGGGTCCGTGGCTGGCTTTGTGCTGGCTTTGTGCTGGCTGTTCTCAGTTTTCAGCCTGAAATGTGTCCACTGGCTCTAGCTGCCATGAAACAATCTTCACCAATGCTAGTGGGCTACTCAGCCGTCCGGTTCCGTTACTTGCAGTCAATTCTCTGGTGAAGGCTCAGCACCCATCCTCTCACAAGCCTTGTGGCACACTTACCAAAGTGCACCTACTCCTGGTAAAGCTCAGGGAGGAGCGTTTGCGTTGAGTGTTTCATCTCGCTCTTCACTTTTCAGGTACTCTCATTCCACTTTCATAGCACTTCTCGCAGTGCAATCACGCTGAAAGAGTCACGGGTTACCACAACATCGTGAGGGCTTATGCAGTATGTTAGAGGCATTTAAAAAAAAATGATGTTCAGGCTCTTATGGAAAAGCAACAGGATGTGGTAAAGTTGTTAAATATGTCCAAAACTACAATATTTTAACTCTGAGTAAAACTCAGCTGACAAAAATGGTTTATGGCTGGCTATTAATGTGAATGGGCAGCATGAATCAAGACTAATGCATGAAACAAATCATGTTGCCCAACTGTTTAATAAGAAATGCATTTTGTGCTGTGTTTATCTTTGCCATTCAGTGCAACATTTCTCCCTCCTGAAAGAGTATTTCATTTGGCTTGATTACAGTGAATATGTATTTAATATCTGCACTGTAAGTGTTATTAATTTCTGCTAAGCAGGAAAAGATTACCCTAAATCTACCAGGTGTCAGAATACAAGCAAAACACTTTGCAGTTTAAAGAGCAATGCATTAGAGTTCATTGAGTAAAATTCAATTTCACTTTCTCTCCCACAGTTGCACCTGCTTCTCTGACCCGACCAGAACAATCAAAAATCATTGCCAGGAAGAAGTTTTAAGTCGCTATTTGCTTTGAAAGGCCATTCGGCATCCACACTTTGCGTCTTTCTTCCTCTGTTCAGTCCTGACCAAGGCAAACGCTAAGAGCGGCTCAGTTCCTTGAAGGCTGGAGTATGAAATCTGAGTTGGGGATGGGGTTGTCATTCATTCCAGGCTGCTAGTTCTTCCTACATTGGCCTATCCACACTCCCACAATACACTCCATTCCCCCTCCAGCTGGAGCCTTGTCTACACTAGCATCTTTGAAACCCCTTGTCAGCAACAGGTGAGGCTGCTCTGATGTTGACAGGAGCTGAGGAGACTGGAAGGGGAGGAGATGAGGAGGAGCCATGACCAGGGATGTCTGTGTGGTGTGGATCTGTGGGGAGCAGCTGAGGATGGAGTGAAGTAGCTGAAGGGTGTGTGGATGGGACCTTATGGGGCTTCTGTGGGTGGTGAGGATGCTTAGGTTCCTCACATCACGAGGGATTGCCCGGGGCAGGAAGACCCTGGGGAGGAATCTCATGTAGCAAAGGGCAAGCGGTGGGTGCAGTGACGAACTGGGGGTGCTGTCTGTACCACGTCTGAATTGTGGGTGATCTTATGAAACTGTATCATGCTCGCTCATGTTATGGATGACAGTGAGTCATCGGAACCGCTCCCAGTCATCCAGGCAGTCAAGCAGGGCTGTGTGTTGGCCCCATCTCTCAGCATGATGTTTTCTGCCATGCTTACAGAAGCCTTTCATGACTGTGACACCAGGATTGGCATGAGATACCTGACTGGTGGCTGAGCAGACTACAGGCGAAGATGATGATACAGGAAATGACTGTTGGTGATCTGTTTGCGGATGACTGTTCCCTGAATGCCAAATCTGAGTCTGGCATGCAGCGGAGTATGGACTATTTCTCTTCAGCTTGTGACAATTTTGGTCTCTCAATCAACATCAAGGAGACAGAAGTCATGTCCCAGCCTGCGCCTGCTATCACAGTGAATGGCCAAGCCCTTCAGACAGCAAAGTTGGCAGTACACTGTCACGTGCAGTTCACATTGACAATGAAACCAACACCAGAATTGCCGAAGCACGTGTGGCCTTTGGCAGACTCGTGCAAATGTTTGGGAGCACAGAGGCATCAGTCAACAAACACAACTGAAGGTCGACAAAGCCATCATGTTGCCAACTTTGATGTATGCATGCGAAACCTGTCCAGGTGTACAGGCGCCATGCTGTGAAGCTGAATCACTTTCCCATGGGCTGTCTGAGGAAACTGATGAGGATCAGATGGCAAGACAAGGTTCCAGATACTGAGGTTCTCATACGGGCAGATATTCCAAGCATCCATATGCTGTTGATGAAATCACAGAGGAGATGGGCAGGCCATGTCACCAGGCCAAGGTCAGATGAGCGACTGCCAAAGAAGATGGTTTACGGTGGGCTAAAGGAGGGAAAGCGCTCTCACGGCAGCCAGGAGAAACGTTTCAAAGACTCCCTCAAGTTATCCTTGGGGTGTTTCAACATGGACCCAGAGTTTTGGGAAGATCTCACCCATGATCTCGCCCATGATCGTTCGGCCTGGTGAAGCCTCATCCATGCTGGAGCTCTACAGCCTCTGAGCAGAGAACTGCCGAGGCAGAGCAGAAACGCCAGCAACATAAATCTCGCAACAGCAGCATGTCCACTGTTAATCGAGTGACCCACAGCAGCATCCTTTGTTCAGTGCACCCCAGACAGTTCAAAGCTCAAGTCGGCCTGATCAGCCACTCGCGTGTTCACCGAAACCAAACCGATCAGTGAGGTCATGGGCCGCTTCGCACAACAGCAACCCCCTGGAATGACTGTGTCATGGAAAGCGCTCAGGTATGCAGCTCCCCCGTGCGTGAGCCGGGTTCTATCCTGGCTCTGCCAGGCCACAACAGGGAGTGAGCAGCGCGCAAAGATGGGTCTATTCAAAATAAGCCACCTTTGGGCAAGAGGTTGGCTCTAGCTGGGAGAAGCCACTTCCTCCTCTTGTCTGATGGGGGTGGGGAGGAGTCATGGGAGATTACCAGGAGGCAGGACAAAAGGAGCAGGTGACCCCAGCAGAAGGCTATAAAGGGACTCCCAGGGGAACTGGAAGCGAGGGCCATTTTGCCCCAGATGAAGGGGCGGGTGGCTGCTGTGGGGGCAGCGTAGGTGATGGGGTGGAGGCCCCTGCCTGCCTGGTGGAAAACGCGTGATTGCGCGCACACACACACACACCCCCCAGGACACCCAATGGAGGGGCGCTAGAGGGACTCGGGGTTTCGGATGTTTGGATTGTTCTGCGTGATCTGTGTTCTCTGGGGTTTTACATGATTCAATATAATGAGTATAAAGGCGTTAGCCTGTGCAAAGCAGATGTGTACTGACTGCTTCACGGCTGCTGCCTGCCCTGAGAGTTACGCTGTAACCAGCAGCAGCTTCGCACCTTCGGGGTGCAGGTCTGGGGGGGGGGGTATCTCTGAAGGGTCAGTGCTGTGCCCACAGGGGCTAGGTGGCTGGACAGCAGGTTCCAGCACCTGGAGGGGATGCCAGATAGAAGGCGTGTGCCCAGGGACCCCGAGACTGGGGCAGTGGCTGGGCTCCATTCAGCCTCCAGGAGCTGGACAAAGCCTGGGGCTCGGCCCTAGTGGGCATGCAGGAGGGGTGCTCCCTAGGACCCGCGAGAGCGTAATAACTTCGTATAGCATACATTATACGAAGTTATACGAGCAGCTAATTACACTTCCTTCCCCAGTCCCCCTCCCTGGGCCAGCCAGAGTGACCCGAGTGCAGGCTCGGCTGTTTCTTCCCCAGCCTGTCACACACCCGCCTTGGAATCCTGGGGGGTGACACGTCAATCCCCCACAGAGCGGCATAGGCTGGGGCAGTGGGAGGGGCACAGAGACAGCAGGACCTAAGTTGTGGAAACAGGACTCTGCCTGCTGCCCAGGGTTGGAGGAAGCAGAGAAACCCAGCAGTTCCGAGCCGGACGGAGCAGCAGATTCCCTGCTGGAGACGCAGAGAAGGCTGTGCAGTTTTTTTTTTATTATTATTATTTATTTATATGGAGATACCTATCTCATAGAGCTGGAAGGGAGCCCGAAGGGTCATCGAGTCCAGCCCGCTGCCTTCACTAGAAGGACCAATTTTGCCCCAGATCCCTAAGTGGCCCCCTCAAGGATTGAACTCACAACCCTGGGTTTAGCAGGCCAATGCTCAAACCACTGAGCTATCCCTCCCCCAGTTCTACACTGCTTTCTACACTGCTTTCTCGTGGACAGCCGTTTTATTCCTTTCGCGGTCTGTGAGCTTCCCCGCAGCATTAGCATGAATTTTCTGCCACATCTCTTCTCACAGCCCTCTCACCCATCTCTTCTCACAGCCTTTGTGAGTGGCCCAGCATTATGCATTAGCAAAGAGCCAGCACCGAAAGCACATTGATTCTAACACCGAATGTGCCTGGCTGTTGCATCTTTAGAGCCATCACCTCGGCTGTGATGTGTGCAGTAGGATAACAGAGAGGTTTGATTTTTTTTCCCTTTAGAATTATGGCTTTGTTATAGCAAGTGCCACAGTCAGACAATCAAAAATAGATTTTTCTCTGCTGTGGTGTTTGTCAAGGCTTTTAATGTGCACTAAGAGGAATAAAAAGTTCCTTAGTTAGGGATTGTTAAACTCCTGTAATGCTGGGCCATTATTTCACACTGCAGGATACTGACAAAACAATAAAGCAGTAACGTATTTACTGACAGATAATCCCCCCGCCCCCCGTAGAAGAAGTTGTATCATGGGCAAAGAAACAGGTGATCTGTAAAACCATGGAAGCAGGGCCATTTACCCAGGATGTCAAACTCTTTGGTGCATTGCTTGGTTCTTCCAGCTAATAGGAAAACTTTGAGTTGTTAAAACCTCAAGTTTTTTTTTTTTACATCACAGCAGGGATGTGCAGCTCGGATAGAAATTCTACTTTCTTCTTAACTTGTTGAACACGTTCACTCTCTACTCGAGCTGAGCAGACCAGCTCTGCTCACCATTTCCAAATGTCAGTCTTCATGAGCAGCCATTTCAAGCTGCCCTCTAAAATTATGGACACGAATTTTACATATTTACTGGCAAACACTGGTAGCTAGAGGTGCGGTAACCAGTCTGAACATGCATCTACCTGTTAGCCCAGGCTGCTGAGCACATGCACAATATTTGTGGGGGGAGCTTTGGGGAAGCTGTGTCTGACAATTTGAGTCTCGATGACCATCTCCTGGTAGAACAGTTACTCCCCACAGCCAGCTTTCTATAGAACTCCCTAGCTGCTGCTCCAGCATTTGAAGGCAGGTCCATTTGCACGTGCAGAGCCCCGTTTGTGAGATGCTGTGCATAGAAATGCACCATTATATTATGTATTATCAGCAGAGATTATGAGTTCCTGTAAGGAGGCTCAGAGAAGATTTGTCCCCCAACTAGGCTAATCGAAGGTCCGAGGTGTAAATCAATGTTTGTTATTTAATCACTTGTTGGAACAGAATATTAACTGCCAACCCTGTCATGCCATGTTGTCATGCCGTAACACAGAAATACTGCCTCCTGAAAACAACACAAATGGCCACAACTTCAGTGCCTAAAAAAACAAGATGCAAATGACACCCACGTCACCTGTTTGGGAGAAGGGATAATTTACACCAAAGCTGGTCCAGAACCGAAGTCCCAGGTACAAACACCAAATGCAAACATCCTGCCTCTCTAATAGAACACACGAAATCCCAACTTCTCCACACCTGGAGGTCTGAAATCCAGCTACAAAATGTGACCGCTCCCCGGAGTGTTCAGATTTGGCCCCTTCCAGAGGTAGCGTGGAGCTATGAATTCTATCTGTGTTTTGATCTGTTCAGGCTCATCTCTGGTGGGCGCTGTGTCATGTAATTTGCAGAATATTTCTTAGATCTAAGCTAAAAGACTTCACCATTCACCTAGGGAGTTCTAAAACCGTAACAAATAATCTGAAAGATGAACAACGGAGAGAAGCATAAAGAAATCTTTCGGCAGTTAGGGCTTTGATGGTGCGGTGACCAGATTGGGGAGGAGGATATTTTGCATACTGAGCTTTGTCAGTGACAATCAGGAATGGCTGTCCTTGGCCCGTCAGCAAGAGGCATGAAGAGAGGAAAAAGGGAATGGAGATCAATGCTTCCAACAGGGTGCACATTGCAGAGACTGAACAATTGCCAGATGGGATCGCAAACAGCTTATTCCAAGAGGGGGAAAAGCTTTCATTAAACCAGCAAGCTGAGAAAGGTGTAATCAGTATCTGACCCTTTGTTTTGGTTTATTTATCTTGGCTGAAAGATACTTCAAATGAGCAAAGACAGTCAATTTAAAGTTTGCAGGGGGGAAAAGTTCACATGTGAAACCAGCAATTAGATAAAATGCACAAGTTAGGGTTTCAAATAATGGCACTTGAAAATAAACAACAAGAGATAAGCAAATTGCTGCTCAGGTACTGAGGCTCGATTATTTAATAGACATCTATAAAGCTACTAAGAGCAGAGCACGGGATACATTTTCAGCTATTGTGTGCAATGGGCACATCCACAAAAATGTACTTGCAAAACCTTCTATTTCCTCCTGACCGTGTTCACAGGCAATGTGGATAACTGTAGAAGCAAGCAGGCATGAAGCACACAGGTACCCAATCTGCTCGTGCAAATACATATCTGGGCACACAAATGTGAACTGTTGCACACAGAGCGAATGTGCCCCTTCCTGTATATTGGGCTCTCTATCTATGAAAACACCGCTGCTTCTTCGAATGAATGAATGATCATTGCAAAACGTGGCAGCTCCTCACCTCTCGGTGCAATCACACTTTCACCTACTTCTCTAGTGCCAGGCTTTCAAACGCGGAGGTCCAAACGTAAGCCATCTAAATCCGTATTTAGCCACCAAAATACGTGGCCAGATTTCAGAGGTGCTGGGCACCTGCAACACCCATTGGTGCGATAGCATATAGATTGTGTGTGTGTGTGTGTGTGTGTGTGTGTGTGTGTATAAACTTTTTCATTGCACTCCGTATGGCCCCAATCCTAAAAACCCTTTCACACATGCTTAACTTTAGTCACCTGAGTCGAAGGAGGGTGGAATCCTCCGATATTAAAACATGCAGGGAGGAGGAAGAGCATCTACTTGTGTATAAAGTAATCTAAGCAATCTAAGCAAGCACGCGTTTGCAGGAAAAGTACCTATATTGGGGGGGGGGGCGACAGAAATCTTGCTAGATATAGACAGCGTGTGTAAGATACTTTCCATATCGTTATTTTCATTCACATGTATTTTTAAAAGACACAAAGTTTCCTTTGAACTGGAGAGTGTCCTGCACTACACACCACTGCCTCGTGTGCGGGCACGCCAGGCCACCTCTTCAGACTTAAGTTGAGCATCTCCATTAGGTGACCTGATGTCCAGCTGGGCTGAACACTAGAACTTCCAGGACAGGGACCGTTTACCTCCGTTGGAAGCTGCAAGTCCCCTGTCATTTTTTTTGTCTTCTCTGAGTGGGAATCAGCTGCTTGACTGAGCTGGAAATGCTGGGATTTCCAGACTTTAAAAAGTCTTTGACGCAGGCAAGAGATTCCTCCTCCCTCTCCTCGTGCCCTCCCATGGCAGCCTGCTTGTCTGGGGAAGCTAGAGGGACAGAGAGACGATGATCCCCAAAACTCATAGAACAAAGCTCTCAGAGAGCACCAGGGAAGAAAGCTCTACCTCAGGACATGGCGGGAGAACGATCGGCCCCTAGTTCATCCCGTGCTCCAGTCGGTGCACTGACAGGCAGGAGAGGAAATGCTAGCCTTAGAGACAGGAAACCCCCCAGCAGTCTCATGCCTGATGGAGCAGCAGATTCCCACAACAGAGAAATTTCCATTCACCACCAGTCTCTCTACCCCTGTAAAATGACTGCGGGAGCTGCCTGCAGAAGCTGGTGCCTAATGCTGAACGTAGATGCTAAAGAGAGAGTTCGTTTTGATATTAATCTTCCACATCAAGTGGCAACAAAAAGTCACTGATTGGCCAAAAAACGGTCAAAGTAAAGCAAGCCTGACACATGTACGGCAGCAGAATGCAGCACTGCAAGAGCTGCTGCAGCTCCTCTGGAATGTCACTTCCACCCCAGCGGTCAGCGGAGAACAGAAAACATGGGAAACTCAGCAGGGCTTTGCCGAAACCTCCAAAGGGAAGAGTACTGAGAACAAATCAGCCCTCGCTAGATTCAAACGACTAATGACAATGACTCTTGGAGCTGGGGTTTGCATAAACCTGTCCCCAGAGAGAGCAGGGAGGAGGGTGGAATCTCTGTGCCAGGTCTCTATGATATTAAAACATGCAGGGAGGAGGAAGAGCATGAGGCAAACATTTTAACTCACAGAGCAGTTCACTGCAAAACACCACAGCGTCTACATTTTATCACTGATTCACCCCACAAGCTGATCCATTCCAGAGAAAAGACCCTTCTGACTCTTTGGAGAGGCAGTCAAGAGGAAAATGATACCCACCCCTTGGGCGAGGTGACCATATCAAAAGTATGTGGCTGCCATTATGAAAAGCCAATGGACCATGAGTAGTGCCAGAAATAAGGGACTGTTGGCAAGAGCAGCTTCTACAGGATGGAGAGAGAAACTGTGCTAGTCAGAGTCAGTGCAATTCCCTGTGGACTGGAGGTTCCTTTCCCATCTCCATGCCCCCGTGAGAGGAGCTCACTCACAACTATTTCCTTGCAGGTTGAACATAAGAATGTCCAGACTGGGTCAGACCAAAGGTCCATCTAGCCCAGTCTCCTGTCTTCCAACAACGGCCAATGCCAGGTGCCCCAGGGGGAATGAAAGGAACAGGTAATTATCAAGTGATCCATTCCCTGCTGCCCATTCCCAGCTTCTGGCAAACAGTCTAGGGACACCATCCCGGCCCATCCTGGCTAATAGCCATTGATGGGCCTATCCTCCATGAACTTCTAGTTCTTTTTTGAACCCTGTTATAGTCTTGGCCTTCACAACATCCCCTGGCAAGGAGTTCCACAGGTTGGTGTAACAAGGATTTCTTCCTCGCCCTCTAATCTCATCTCCACTCTCTTCCCATTACAGTTCTGGTGCCCAGGCTCTAATAAAGCTAATTATAATTACTAAGATATATTACAGTAGCACCCTTTGACAATTCCTTAGCTAGCATTAAAGAGGGCAATAACTGTCCTTTCTGGGGGGAGGGGGACAGAAAGTGTTAGTTGAGATGGGCTGAAGCTGTCGGATTCGGTACGTCTGATCCCCTTTCCTAAAATGGAAACAAGACAATCACATTCAAGATTGTGCGAAAGAACAACAGCAAAGCCAGAAAATGCAGCTTCTGTCTTGGGTGTTGACTTTGACTTGCAACCTGACTGCTGGAGAAACATGGGCATGGTCCACGGTTTTATTAGCCGCTCCGAGACCTGGCAAACTTGTACCAGCCTCGGTCTGTCTAGGGCATGGCTTTTCAATTGCCTCTTTGGTAGCATACTTACAGCAGTGTTGCGAAATGTACAGCCTTGGGCAGCTAAGCCAGACTCTTATTAGACAGAAAGGAAAGGGAGAGGCTGAGGAAACAGAATAAAGTGAGGACGAAGAAGGACACATGGGGGGAGGAAGTGGCTGGCCCATGTGGGGGTTGGGATTTAGCTGGACCCAGTGGAGGTGACAACGTCATCTGCATCCCTCTCTCTGGCCCTGTCTGGTTAGGATGTCTTACTAGATCAGGACAGTGAAGGCTCAATGGTGTTACGGTAGATCCTGAATTCCCAGGAGACTGTGGGGGTGGAAGCCACAATGTTGGGGCAGGAAGTCATAATGGTGCTTCTTCTGGTCCACGCATCTCCTGGGCAGCAATTGTGGCCAGACAGCTCCTTGGTTTTCCCCAAAAAGTCTTTTCTTTTAAGGACCCCTAAGACAGTGATGGAGGAACAGCCCATCCCCTCGTTATTTTTTCCACCAATTAGGCCTATCTTCCCACACACTAATTGTAGCCCATTAGTTTCTGGTCCCACACTGTTCTTGTTTACCAGGCATGATTTGGACACAGACCTTGAATGACAGCAGGAGTTCTTTTTGTCTGGACTCATTTAATCTTTATCTTTCTTTTGCCCCTTTTCCCAGCAGCATTTATTGTTGCAGGTTATTGTGACACTTTATGAATTGTCACTCACTTTTCACAGCTGAGCTCACACTTGGGTAAATTTGTCAGCCCAATTATCACAACAGGGTGTTTGGGTGGCAGCTCCCTATATTAACATATTTGAATTTCTCTTAGTTTAACCTTAACTCTAAATTCCCTCCATTTCTAACACTGGTCATTTTATTTGTCTAAATAACGACAGCACTCTTGTACTGTTTTAACCCCCAAATTACTCAGACATACTCTTTTTTGTGTGTGGTCACAACAAGGGAATGGACCAAGAACCTCCAAAGCTAAAAGCAGGAGTGCATCTACAGCTTGAACTAAAGGACTTCTTCTCTCTGTTCAAACTATCGAATCTGAGGTTTCTAGGTCTGGAGATTCTCAGTTCAGTCCCTGCTCATGCCCAAGATGGTGAGCATCAGACAAATGGCTGACAGCACTTCTAATCCTGATAGCGTATGCACACATACCAGGTGGGCATCTCGGCAATAAACAGAGCAATGGTCAGAATGACCTGATGGGACAGAAGAACAATGCAGGCCTCTGGCTGTGGGAAAAGACCTCTCCACTTCCAAGTGTGGTGGGTTTTACTTCTTTGTGATCGTGGGCCTGCAAATCCTGTCAGACAGACGTTCTTTCTGCATGGGAAGAAGAGGGTTTATTTCCATCATAAATATGTTGATTTATTTGGACCTGTGAGGGAAAATCTATAGAAGGGCTGTGGAGCTTTGGTCAAGCTTGCTTGCAGGCCCTACACTAAGATCCTGCTTCCTTCTGTGTGTCAAGGGGTAAAAGGAATCACAGTGGAAAGTTCCCAAAACGGAACTATGGCTTTGTGTGTATAAAGGGCATGAGGGGGCAAAGTGAAATAGCCAAGCTTGTGAACTATAACCACAATGGAAGCGTTAGAAAAGTTAAACCACAAAGAACCAGACTAGGAATAACAATAACAGGAAAGGCCGAATATGCAAAATGCTTGTTTAGCTTGCTTTTAACCTGCATCACTTTTGCAATGTATTCCAAATAAGGTAATTAACATGCAACGTATGTGTAATTTGTTTGTGGTTTTAGTCTTTAAAAGCTGGTTAAAGTTTAAGGAAGGCAGAGCAGCTTGCCGCCTTGCATGGGGCTATGCTGACTCTCCTTGCATATATGCTCCTATAAAATAAAGGAGCCTCAGGCTGATCTGATCCAAAATCTGTGTGTGGTTGATTTTCCACAACAGACCCCTACTGTAAATTCAGAATTTGTTAGAAATGTCTCAGATTGGCCCGAGCAGTGAGTTCCACCCATTGCACTGTGACATACTGGCAGAAATGTTGGGATTTCACCCTCCAACAGACGTATGAACTCCCACAAAAATGTCTCATTATTTTCATGCACAACCATGAGATCCCAAAGCCAAGCACCAGTCCTTATGCAGAGCTCTACAAAAGCACCACAGCTCAGGGGCCGGGGAAGAGTCAATTGGGGATCAAAACTTGCCGGCTTTGCTCACTGGAGGTGACGTTCATATCAGGGCAGAGGAGCAGTGCCAGGTTTTTGCATCACCTAAGTTCCAGTTCAGCCCTGGGGTGACTTTCTCCATCCTGTGAATGAGACCAGCAGGATTTGGCCCCTATTTTCCTGAAAAAAAGAGCTAAAAAGTAGGATTAACCCTGAATACATAAAAAGACCATTATTGTTTTATAAACTGCATTGAAACTGTGTAAAATAAGTGTCCTATCACATCTGCCCCTCTGCTGATTGCTGGAACCAGTCAATTAACCAGCTGAGTAAGCAGTACTCATGCAATTTCGCTGACTTAAAAATCACAGCACAGCTCCTTACAAATTCCTTTATTGTTTTTCTTTTCAAATCCTGTAGATGCAGCAATTGTTTTGTCCCTTGGCAACCTTACGCTGTCTCTCTGGCTGAAGGGCTTTGGAGAGAAATCGTTGCCTCTTTTCGTTTTCTAATTCTCAGTGGCACCTGCACAAGTTACTGTGCCCAGGCTTCAAAATGAGCCCCAGACAGGTTCTAAACTGCACTTACGTTTCAAATAGTGCTAAACTGGGGGTGAGCCAGTGAAACACTCCCAATCCTGACCATTAATCCAGGCTTCTTGCTTTTGTTTAAAACAACTGCAGAAATAGGGGGAAAACATTCTAACAAACTTGTGAACTGAAAGCATCCTTGTTACCTTTGGCTATGTCCTGCCATGAAATCCTCTGCAGTGCTGCTACATTCATTGTACTATAGCCCAGAATAGTGTTCAGATACTAAACAGGAACTTCTCTTCAAATCAAGCCTTGAGGCCCTTCTGGGAGATATGCTCTAGTCACACACAAATTATTGGCCACAATTCAGGGAGAATGGGTGAAATTCAATGGCCTGGGGGTTTTCCAAAGTTCCTTTGTGCAGAAACAATATTTGCCATGAGGGAATGTCTCACAGTTCAGCGCCTGGATAACCACCAACTCCAAGTCCTGACCATATAAACATGGTCAGAGCAGTTTCTGTTGTGCCCACACAGCCTCAAGATACAAGTCGGTGGGGTTATGCCAGCTGAGAATTTGGCCCTCCATGTCCACCATGGCATAAACTACCCTACCTAGGCAGGACTTTCCTACTGTCATTGTCGGCTTCCTCCTCCCGCTAGCCGAGCACTGTGGGCCTGTCATTTAAGAGCTTGCTCACTAGTTCCTGCCCATTCCAGAGAGTCTGGCATTTCTCTTTTGGAACAGGGCTATAAATACTCACCCTCTGCCATCATCCCCCTAGTCCCAGGAAAGCCGTCACCTGGGGTTTCACACTAGGTGTGTGCCGATCTCTGCCAGCCTCTTGGACTGTTTCCCAAACACAAATATGATGCCTTGGTCAATCACAACTTGAAAATGATCCAAGGAGCTGTCCAGGCCCCCACTCCACAACATCCCTACGGCCCACGCACACAGCACAGAGATGGTCAGTGCCAATGGCTGGCTTCAGAGACAGAGAGAATCCAGGAACCTGCTCCCGTGAAGCATGAACACTTTGGGCATCCTTGTAGGAGAGAGCTGGAGCTGTATCTGAACTCAGTGCCCTCAGAGAAGGCAGTGGGGGGACCTTTATCCCCTCTCCCCAGACAGGGAAAAAGAGCAGGAGCCCGTCTCCGTCCTCTCTCTCCGTCCATGCTTTCCAGGGGATCCTACTTGCAGGGAGGAGAGCTCGGGAGTGGAGGGAGATGGACAGTACTCTGCCTCCCCTTCCAACCAAGGAGAGAACTCTGGGGGGGCCGTCCGCCTCCCCCCGCAGAGCTGAGAGCATAAGCCACTCGTTAATGGATGACGGTTTGGAAGAAGCTTCCCTTGCAGGCAGGCTACTCCATAGCTGTCTACAAGGGGTACGCTCGCACCTTTCTCTGGGGCAGCTGGTTCAGCGACTCTCAGAGACAGGGTACCAGGCTAGACAGGGTACTGGGCTAATCTGTTCCAATGCATGCGGGTGACACCGCAGCTCAAAGACCTCACCCTCTGCTCCCCTAAGGGCATCACATGCCCGCAGGAGCCAGGAATACACAGGAGCCTTGTGCAAGCCTCACCGAGTGACCCCTTAGAGGAGCAATTCCCCCACCCCACACTCAGAACCCATCAGAGAGGGAAGAGTGGAACCTCTTGAAAGTGGCGCCATTTGCCCCAGCTGGGGACAGCCCACGTTAAACCCGAACACAGTGAATGTTGGTATCCGTGCGTGTGTGTGCGCGCAGGTGTACATGGCAGGTGGAGGTACTGTGATGATTTGGGGAACCTATGTACAACATACGTATTCTGGTTGATAGTGAGACGTTATGCCATTGTTATGATGAAAACGGCTGAATCGTGACTGCCCCTCTGTCTCGGTGCATCCGCCATTGCTGACACGCCTTTGAGCATGTCCAGGTGCTCCAGAGCAGGTGTGAGAGCGAGTCCTTGGAACTCAAGGTCCATCTGTTCAGGGTGAAGCACATTGGGACAATGGATTTGCTGGAGCTAGGAGAAGACACTTCCTGTCTGAAAGGAGAGTGGGAATGGCGAGAGTGGAAATCCCCCAAGCAGGACAAAGACAGCGGTGACAAAGCCGGGGGCTAAAGGACTCGCGGGGGCAGATTCAGAGAGCCACCAGGAAGTTTTGGCAGGAGAAAGGAAGGGAATGCAGCAGCCAATGTCAGAGGAGCTGCGGTAGGGGACAGAAGGCTCCATTTTTCAGGAACCCAAGACATGCACTGCAACAGAAGGTCTCTGGATGGTCCCAGGTGACCCTGACCGCAGCCCAAAGAATGCTGTGGAGTGGTGAGGAAACTGAGGCAGGTAAACACATGTAGGGCTTAATTTTGCCTTTATCTGAATTTCTTGTACTATAAAAGAAAGAGCAATAATGGTGGTAGAATCCTGTGCAAAGTGTCTGTGCATCTTGTAAGATGCGCCAACCGCATAGCCTGTAGAAAAGGGAACCCGGAAGGCTCACACCTGTGATTGGCTGCGTGTAAGCCAGAGGGAGAGTCTGAGGGCTCCGCAGTGGCTCTAGGTTTCAGCTCTCAGGAGAGGATGCTAGTTAGAGGATCTGCACCCCAAGAGCGGACCTAGGACCCCAAATGAGGCAATTCAGACTAAGGGCTTAAAGCGCACAGACTCCACCAGCTGGATCCCCTCGCAGCAGCCTGGCAAGGGCAGCGGCATGGCTGGACTTGTGACAAACACAGACACACAGGCCACTGCAGTAACATATGATGGGGGTGGGTAGCTCAGTGGTTTGAGCATTGGCCTGCTAAACCCAGGGTTCTGAGTTCAATCCTTGAGGGGACCATCTGGGGCAAAATTAGTACTTGGTCCTACTAGTGAAGGCAGGGGGCTGGACTCAATGACCTTCCAGTTCTATGAGATAGGTATATCTCCATATTTTATTATTAGGTCTCCCTTAAACCGGAGCTGGGACACAGACTCTCACAGCACAGCCGCTAACGACCACGTTAAAATAAATGCATTGCTAATTCATTATAAAAAAGAGTATCCTTTTCCCCACGGAGCCTGTCACCAGCCTGACCTAGCAGAGGTCTCCTTCTGCCCAGTGGCCTACCCCTATCAAAAGCAGGGCCGGCGCAACCCATTAGGCGACCTAGGCGGTCGTCTAGGGTGCGAACATTTGCGGGGAGCCGGCGCCCCGGCCGGCCATTGAAATTTGGGGGCGGGACCTTCCGCCGCCGCTGTTGGGGGCGGCATTTTGGGGGCGGGACCTTCCGCCGCCTAGGGCGCCGGAAATGCTGGCGCCGCTACTGATCAAACGGCAGCAGCTAAGAGAGGCTTGAGCCAGGGAAATGAATGGAAATCAAATGGAGAGGAGGAGGACCCTCTTCAATGCCCCCTGCAGCCACATCTGCCGCTCAGCGAGGGTGGAGCCTCCCGAAGCTACGGGAACCGCAGGGGGTTTCTCGTTTCGTTCTCTTGCCCGTGGTTGGCTGATCCCTTGCACCAGCTGAGAGTTCTGGCTGAGGCATTTCACGCCTGCCCTGACCCAAGCAGGCACCTGGGACTCCATCCCACCTCCGGCTCCCCTAACCCCCCAACTTCCGAACGTGGGCAGGGGCTGGGATTTTCCCACCTCCCCGAACCTCAGCCAGCCAGGGAGGAAACTGATAAACACTGAGCTCGTCCCAGCTGGCAGATTCACCCCAGAGCTCAGCCCGTGGGAACACGAGGCCTCCCTGCACCAGAGCACTGACTGGAGAGGGCCCTTCCAGAGCACAGATTCTCAACACCTTCCCCAGCGCTGCCTTTGGGAGGAAGGGATGGGGTGGAGAGACTCTAGTCTGCGCCGTTCGGATAAGCAGCATCCCAGTTTTGGGGCACTTATCGAAATCGGACCTCTGAACCTCTACAGACTTCTGCCCCAGGAGCACTGCCCATTGCAATGCTTTGTATGGCACAATGCTACCGGTGTGAGGAAGCAGCAATATTCTTCTTGGCCTCCATGCCATGTAAGCAGGCAGCAGTGAGCCAGGCTGGCTGAGGACGCTAGAGAAGATTGTTAGAATTCACTAGACAAATTACCTGACGCTCTGCTAAGTAATCAGGCTATTAGGGAAAAAGAAATCCAAGCATAAAGCAGTCTGAGAGCCTCATCCTTAGCAAGGAAGACACACTATTTCAAAGACACAGATTTATAAAAGTGAGCTCAATTAAACCGGAGAGCAGAAATTAGTGGAGTCAGCAAATTCCTTTATTACCTGACTGTGTATCCTGGTACCATGCAAACTGAAGTCCTCGCTGGCCTCCTTTAAGATGAGCTTATCTGTAAGAGAATGGCAGTTCCTTTAAAAAGAAACCAAATTGTCAACAGGAAAGTGCACGATCAGGACAAAACTTTGATTCTGCAAAATGCTGCCATAATAGCTACAGGCAGTTAAAGTTCCACTAATTATTATGGTCTCACCCAAACCCCTCATCTCCAACACCACATAGAAAGCTACAGCTCTAGAGGATAGCAACCCACTACTGCTACCAGCTAATGGTAGCTCACATAGCACCAATCTGTGCTTTGGTGCTGAAAATCCTGGGTTCAAATCCTTCTGACAACCCACATACAGAGCTGCTACTTATGCACATAGGAGAAAATCCTTCCCTGGTCGCTGTAGTCCCTCACTCCCTCTGGTAGAGGGAACTAGGCCAATTCTACCATACATAGGGGCAATATAAGAGCAGCCAGACTGGGTCAGACCAAAGATCCATCTAGCCCGGTATCCTGTCTGCTGACAGTGGCCAATGCCAGGTGCCCCAGAGGGAATGAACAGAACAGGGAATCATCAAGTGATCCATCCCCTGTCGCCCANAGGTGGAAATCCCCCAAGCAGGACAAAAACAGCGGTGACAAAGCCGGGGGCTAAAGGACTCGCAGGAGCAGATTCAGAGAGCCACCAGGAAGTTTGGGCAGGAGAGAGGAAGGGAATGCAGCAGCCAATGTCAGAGGAGCTGAGGTAGGGGACAGAAGGCTCCATTTTTCAGGAACCCAAGACATGCACTACAATAGAAGGCCTCTGGATGGTCCCAGGTGACCCTGACCGCAGCCCAAAGAATGCTGTGGAGTGGTGAGGAAACTGAGGCAGGTAAACACATGTAGGGCTTAATTTTGCCTTTATCTGAATTTCTTGTACTATAAAAGAAAGAGCAATAATGGTGGTAGAATCCTGTGCAAAGTGTCTGTGCATCTTATAAGTTACGCCAACTGCATAGCCTGTAGAAAAGGGAACCCGGAAGGCTCACACCTGTGATTGGCTGCGTGTAAGCCAGAGGGAGAGTCCGAGGGCTCCGCAGTGGCTCTAGGTTTCAGCTCTCAGGAGAGGATCCTAGCTAGAGGATCTGCACCCCAAGAGCGGACCTAGGACCCCAAATGAGGCAGCTCAGACTAAGGGCTTAAAGCGCACAGACTCCACCAGCTGGATCCCCTCGCAGCAGCCTGGCAAGGGCAGCGGCATGGCTGGACTTGTGACAAGCACAGACGCACAGGCCACTTCAATAACATATGATGGGGGTGGGTAGCTCAGTGGTTTGAGCATTGGCTTACTAAACCCAGGGTTGTGAGTTCAGTCCTTGAGGGGACCACCTAGGGGTCTGGGGCAAAATTAGTACTTAGTCCCACTAGTGAAGGCAGGGGGCTAGACTCAATGACTTTCCAGTTCTATGAGATAGGTATGTCTCCCTTAAACCGGAGCTGGGACACAGACTCTCACAGCACAGCCACTAATGACCACGTTAAAATAAATGCATTGTTAGTTCATTATAAAAAAGAGTATCCTTTTCCCCACGGAGCCTGTCACCAGCCTGACCTGCCAGAAGTCTCCTTCTGCCCAGTGGCCTACCCCTATCAAAAGGCAGCAGCTAAGAGAGGCTTGAGCCAGGGAAATGAATGGAAATCAAATGGAGAGGAGG
>QXTE01000153.1:1857308-2014808 GCA_003942145.1 Platysternon megacephalum | reverse complement strand
TGTACTAGTCCTCATGTGGCCCTCGAGGTCATTTGAGTTTGAGACCCCTGGTCTAGCTCTTTACTGCCTTCCCCTCTTAATTAGCCAAATGGGGAGCCCGTTCTAGCACAGGGGAGCTGGACCTGCTTCGCTTCAAGGGGCCAGTCGCTCTCTTACATTCTGCATTCTGTGTATTTTTTGCAACTACAAGAAACAGGGATAAAAAGTGCTCCGTACTCTAACATGCTGAATGTAAAATGTGTGTTTAAGCCTGAAAGAGGTCTTTACTCACACTCCGTTATTTTGTCCTGGGAACTTTTAGTCATTGTTCAGCATGCAGACTGGAAATAAGAAGGAAATGTATGCTGAACATAACAACTTCGCCGAAGGTAGAAAACGATTTCAATCTGTTTCCAAATGATTTTTGGAGAGGAAGGAAAGGGGGAACATTTCTGTCATTAAACTTTGCTTAAATGTTTTTTCTGTTCTACTTTTTCACCTGGACCCGCTTTTTAGCTACAATCCAGTATGACAGGGAACTGAAAGTGAGAAAGAAGAACTTGCATGGAAAGGTTGGGGCATCCATAGAAAAGAACCCGTTATTAAGTTGTTCTCTCTTTTCTCTTTGTACTCCACTGATCCCGTAAAACCGAGATGACTGGTGGCTTATTGAGGTTGTACATCCTGGGCTGCTGTAAAGGAAATTGCCTTCTTGATCCAGGACACTTGAGCCTGAGCAGATAAAAGGAATTGGTGAGCAGCAAGTCAGAAAAGTCAATCCTCCACTGCTTACTACACTGTTGTAGCATTTTAAAATTTGACTTTGATTTAGAAAAGGGGTTTCTATTTAACTCTTGCTGTTAAGTTTAGTATGGTCACTGTCCAAATCCTTTCAGTGGGAAAGAGGGACGCAAATGTTTTATCATTAGAAAAATGCATGCGGGATACTAGTGCAGTACTGGTGTAATACTGGTGTAATATCAAGGACTGTTTAGTGCCAGGTGAGAGATGCCTGCACTGTGAAGAAGAATAAAACACTATGAAATAACACCATATTCAGGATGCCAGATAATCTTCATCACCCCTGTGTTATTATACCATCTTCTCACTGAAAATGGTGATTTCATGTCAAACTGCTATGCTTTAGTTAATGACATTTTCCAACACAACAGAAAGTGGCACTTATTACATAAGAACATAAGAACGGCCATACTGGGAAAGACCAAAGGTCCATCTAGCCCAGTGTCCTGTCTGCCGACAGTGGCCAGTGCCAGGTGCCCCAGAGGCAATGAACAGAACAGGGAATCATCAAGTGATCCATCCCCTGTCGCCCATTCCCAGCTTCTGGCAAACAGAGGCTAGGGACACCATCCCTGCCCATCCGGGCTAATAGCTATTGATGGACCTATCCTCCATGAACTTATCTAGTTCTTTTTTGTTTTATTGACAAAACCAATAAATTATTTCAAAAATGTTGGCTCAAGGGATTTTGATTACCATAAGTAACATGAATTCCAGATTAACTGTGTATGTATGTATGGAAGACTATATTTATTGCATGAGAAAGAAAAAGTGTATGTGTGTGAAAGAGAAAGTGAAGGAAACACAGAGGGAGAAGTGTAATACTCCTTAATATGCTGGATGTATTATAACTAAGGCTACATTTTAGTCATGGGTACTTTTAGTAAAAGTCACAGACAGGTCACGGGCAGTAAACAGAAATTCACGGCCCATGACCTGTCCATGACTTGTACTAAACACCCCTGACTAAATCTTGGGGTGGGGGCGGCTCAGGGGGCCAGCCTGGGGGGCGCTGTGGGTGCTCGGGGTGTGTGGCCCATGGGGGGTGCTGAGGGTGATTGTGGGGGTGGCCCAGGGGAGAGGGAGTGCCGCGGGTGCTCGGGGGAATCCGTGATTTCTGTGACCGCTGTGACAAACACTGAGCCTTAATTATAAACCACTTTATTAATTACATCATTTCTCTGGGAAAACCTGGAGTATAATATCAATGCCATGACCTGGAATTTAGCAACTTAACTCCAGTGACATTGATGGGAGGCAGCCAGGTCAACTCTCCCGCATGTTAACGAAAATCACCCTTTAAAGAGACAATGTCAGGGCACCTTAGGAAGCAGATTTTGTATTTCTTATCACTGCTGTCCTGAAAGGGGAATAGAAAGAAGTCCCAGCATCCCCTGGTAATTCAGTTAGTCCTTTAGGTGCAGGGAGAGGCACCGTTCAGCAATGAACAGGGCCAAGGTGGATTTAAGAATACTTCATTCATTTATCAGAGGGGTAGCCGTGTTAGTCTGGATCTGTAAAAAGCAACAAAGAGTCCTGTGGCCACGGGTGCCACAGGACTCTTTGTTGCTTCATTCATTTACACAGCATTTCCATATAGAAACATAGCATGCTCCGGCAGATAGCACACAGGATGGGGGGCTAGATTCCAATCATGGGCAAGTTACTTAGCCTTTGGTGCCTCACTTTCCCCATCTGTAAAATGGAGATAATGGGTAAAATGGTCAAAATGGCTAAGGGATTTAGGCTCTTAAGCCCCATTTTTAAAAGTAACTTATGCACTCTGGAGACTATATCTAATTCAAAAATGTATGGGGCTTAGGAGCCTAAGTCACTTGAATAATTTCCAGATTTTACTCACTGACACTTACCTTTCCGAGCTGCAGGAGAAAAGCAGTAGGAAAGTGTCTAGCATTACTTTAGGTATAACTTTGGGGACCCCTTTTCTAAAAGTGTTCCAAATGATGTTTTGCATCTGTAATATCCTAGGGCAACCCCACCCAGGTTCCTGCCCAGTAGTTTGGGAGAACAATAAGAGATGGTCTCCAAAGCATCTGCCCCAGTTTTAAAACCGAGCACGGTGCCTGGTGGGAGAGCACTTCCAGAGTTTAGTTTAGTGCTGTGAATCCTCATGCAGTACTGACATGATTCATCAAGCTTATGGAGCCAAACCATCCAATTCTGCACAGCCAGAGAAGACAAAACCCTGCAGGTCCTCACCTGTAGGGCACAGAAGGGGATGGGTGCTAGGCATCACTGGGGCTGGAGACCCGGACTGGCAAGCCAGAGACACAAGGGCTGGGTCCCCAAAACCGTACGGGGAAATCTGCACCAGAGTTGATATTGACTGAGTCAGTATTAGCTTTCTGCTTCTCCCTCTAGGTGTGGAGCCCAGATGTGAACGATTCCAGGGAGCCGCAACAGCTCAGGAATCCATTGGAGATGCACTGCCAGGAAACCAAAGGAAGACAGATGGTCTCCCCATGGAAGGTCCCAGTCTGACAGGTCCCTTGGGTTTGAGGACAGAACCACCAAGTACTTCCTCAGAGACCCAAACCCTCACCGAATTTCTTCTCCCTTCCAGTTTTCCTTTCCTGCATGGTGGACAATTTGACCCACAGTCAAGCACAGTGTTATCAAGCCTCAGGGCCTCTTTTTCCATGGCCTTGTACGTCACCAGTATCATACAAGTGCAAAACACTGACATTCAATAGCCTTTTACACCCACTTTGCACTGGTGTACGTGACTACAGATGGCGTAAAGCTGCGGCGCCTCAGACCCTTCAGTGCCTTGGTTCTAGGATTTCCCCTAAATCTAACAAACACCAACATCCTATCTGCCAAATGCAAAGTAAGAAAATGCAGAGAACAAGACGTACTCACCTTTCACAGCACCAGTATTCATTGCTTTCAATGCCGATAATACCTCTGTGAGATGCCTTCCTCTCTCTTCTAGTGAAAAGGGTTGAATTCCTGTGTGTTATCTGCAAATGTGTGTCTATCTAAAACAAAATAAGCCTGAGAAGCCAGGCTGGGGATGTTTAAAATAATAATCTGTGGGCATTTTACTGAAGCAAGTCCATGAATAAAATCCATACTGTCTTACAGCAAAATGTTATCATGGAAAACAAACTTTTGGAGCTGACAAACGCTTATCAGCACTCCCTGCCAACCTGAACAGATAGTCATCGTACTGAACGCTGCCACGCACTTGCAGGAGCCAGGCATGGAAGCATTCAGCACTAGAAACATTGTTTCACTTGTCACCTTTATCAAAGCGGTGCAGAATAGACAAATCACTTCAAGTTTGAATTTCAAGTTTGTTCCTCTGCTGCAAAGGCTCCGTGCAATTCATTTCTGTCTCTCATCTGCACCAATTTATTTCTAATGCATTATTAACCAGCACCTGGATAATTAGGGTGACCAGACGTCCCGATTTTATCGGGACTGTCCCGATATTTACTTGTTTGTCCCGCGTCCCGACCGATGTTCAGTCGGGATGCGAATTGTCCCGATATTTTGCCCTCCGGCGCACAGGCAGAGGGGGCTCGTGCCCCCCCACCCCAACTCCACCCCAGCCCCGCCCTGACTCCGCCCCTTCCATCCCCCATTGGATCCCTCCCCACATTCCCGCCCTTGCCCCGCCCCCTCACTGCCCTATTGGATCCCTCCCCAAATCCTCGCCCTGGCCCCGCCTCTTCCCCAAGCACGCTGCATTCTTCCTCCTCACCCCTCCCTCCCAGGCTTGCGCTAATCAGCTGTATGGCGACGCAAGCGCTGGAGGGAGGGGGGAGAAGCAGGATGCGGCCCCCAGGTCAGGGGAGGTGGAGGCGGAGCGAAGGCGAGCTGGTGCGGGGGGCAGGGCGTGGAGCTGCCGGTGGGTGCTCAGCCCCCACCAATTTTTCCTATGCTCTGGTGGCTCTTGGGTTTTGGGGTTTTTTTGCTCCGCCCGCACCCCCGTCCCAATATTTCACATCTCTCATCTGGTCACCCTACCTGGATAGTTTGATATATTGATATATGTTCTTGGCATTTACACACAACTACAAAGGGCTCAATCCCCCACCCCATGCACAGCTTCTACCAAAGTCAATGGGAGTTGCATACACCTCTAGAAGTGCAGAATAGGGCTATAGGGGTGTACAGAGGAGATGCATAGGTATATCTCTAAGGGCAGCTACAGTAGATTTACCCCTCTAAACCTGTGTTATTTTTCCTGCAAGAAAATTAATACCTGCTTTCAGCCTATGTTCAAGTGATATAAAAGTTTACTAAGTAATAATAACACTTCCTGCTTCTACAGCACCTTGCAGCTGAGGATCTCAAACCAATTTACAGATGTAAACTTCATGGTCCCCAGTGAGATAAATACATATGGGCTGGTGCAGAAACTGAAAAGCTTTGTGGCTTGCCCAAGGTCATACAGAAGGTCACATGGGAGACCCAGAAATAGACACTGGAGACCTGGTTCTTAGTTCCCTTCTCTAGCCACTGGACTCTATTGCCCTCAGACTAGTAAGTGATTTCAATCAAACAAACAGAACTAAAATCCAAACAACGGCTGCACAGTCCGAGGAATATAGTGCTGCACCTGCAGATACACGTGCTGCACGTGATCCAGAGGAGCTGGGCTAAGCCCAACGCTGGTCTCAACCCACCTCTCTCGTCTTCACATCCAAAGGCCAGTGAACCATCCAAGAAGGCTGCCCAGGCACAGGGAGCTATTCTGGCAGTCACGGAGCACCAGGGTCAAACCATGTCCTGGCTAAGTCCCATCCTACCGCACACCCCTCCTGGCGGGCTGGAAGAAGAGTAGTGCAGGAACCTCTTTTTACAGGTGGCTTGTGCTGCCAGGGCCCCACACTGGATAGAGAGACTCCAGGGCATCTCCCAAACTCGCTGTAGCAGTGACGGATTACTGGTTCTGTTTGCTAATAGGAATCAATCCTACCACAACATGCATGTTTCACACACCCTGCATTACAATAGACCACACACAGTTAAGGCAATGATACATCTTAAAAGGAAGCAATAAGGCATAAAGGGAAAATCTCCACCTTTCACACACCCATCCTGAATGCCACCAAACCAGCAGAAGAAAATCAATGCAGGGCGCCTGAGAAGGAGGTGTATAGCGTATGCATGCTGAACAGCTATGCTGTGTAGGGGCTTCCCACACACTGTTGTGGAAGCCCCAGGAGGTCCGTGACGAGGTAGATACACAAGCCATGCCCACACACACACACACACACACACACAATGAGGTCTGTAACAGAGGCAGAGGTTATTGTGGTCCTGAACCTGCAACTGTAGCCGGAGAGGGGTTCCGCTAGCACTCCCAGGAATAACAGGAAGGCTTCCATAACCCTTGGACCTCTTGAGCTGTGTGCTGGAGAAAGGGCGCGGGCCTAAAAATAAACATTCATTGAGGAATAACTCATTGCTGAATACTTACTCTTTTTGTTTAGTAATTTCAATTTACCTCCAAAATCTAAAAAAAAACCTGCTGGGCGTCAAGGAGACTAGAGGCAATCAGCCAGATACTCAGTTCTCTCACCACAGCTTCCTCAGCAGCCTTAGCTAATGATGGAAGATTACATAGGCTAGACTGTCAGTGTCAAATGATGCTTTCTGAAATGATGGCCATGGAACAGCTTGATGAAGAGAAGACAGCAGCCTTTCCTCCCTAAGGCAGATGTTGATGCTCTCTACCAACAAGGGACCCGGCTTGTCAGCCAGGAGAGACGCGAGTCCAATACACAGGTTGTGTATGGAGTATTCTCAAGCCTTGTAGTTCTACTGTGTGAAATTCTCTCCTTGGCAGAGGGCCAGACAAGGCCTATGCACCATGTAAATCCTACAGAGCCCTCAGCATGGAATCTATTTTGAGAGTTAAAGTGGGAGTTACGTGGTGCAAAGGTCTTGTGCTGGCCCTCTGCTCAGGGGTGAAAGTCATCCTCCATGACCAAATCTAGCCTACACTCAAGCAGAGAAGACTTAGTGTTCGTTTCCCTCCTGGTACTGTTCTGCATCCACACAGACATACATTTCAACTCAAACCTCTTCATATGACGCCTGTTCAGCAAAGCACTAAAACACACCTTTAACTTTAAGCACATGCCTAAGTCCCATTGAAACCAGCTACCTAAAGTTACCTACATCCATGTTTTGCTTAATCGGCAGCCTTCAGAGAGATTCAGCCTGAAATCTGCTATTCGAGCCTCTAGGAACAGATCCTACAAACACATAGGCACTTGCCAAACTTCAGGTAAGTGAGTAAAGTGAAGCACAAGCACAAGCATTGGCAGGATCAGGGCCCAGTGGATAGTAGTCAGGCACTTACTATTGCTAGTTTCAGTTAAGTTACAGCTGAGCAAAGTGACCTAAGTTAACCTCTCAGCTGGGCCTCAGAAGCTGACGGTTGTCATGCCCAAAGACAGATTAGCCCATTCTCAGGTGTTTGATTGTTTCTCTTGCTCTCAGAGGCCTCACCCAGACATTGCAGTTCATTTATTCCTATGAACATGTTCACTGCACAGAGCCCAAGCTCTAAGAGTGGTACAACATTTACCTACAACAATTTAAATGAAATTAAACAAGTGGGTCTTGCAACACATTCTGAAGGTCACCAAATCCAGGCGCCAGCAAGCCAAGGAGAGAAGTAAATGTGAGCAGCAAGTACCCCCACTCCTAGAATGCTGGGTCCTCTCTCACTTACAGCCAGTGCTGGCAGCTTGAGCACCTCAGGTGATCGCTGCCCTACCTAGAGTTACTGTCACTGAACTGATGATAGCCAGTAGCGGTGCCAGCTTTGCCGGCGCCCTAGGCGGCGGCAGGTCCCGCCCCCGAAATCCCGCCCCCAACAGCGGCGGCGGAAGGCCCCGCCCCCAAATTTCTACGGGCGGCGGGGGCGCNATCGGCTGATCGCTGCCCTACCTAGAGTTACTGTCACTGAGCTGATGATAGCTAAGGATGCTATTTTTCTGAATCCACATTGCTAAGAGTCAAGGGGCTGAACGGACCCTGCACTTGTTAAGCACATGCTCTACCTAGCGTAAATTATTACAACACAAAGCAAGTCCTTGCTTATTTAGGCCTGGATCCAAAGTCCATTGCAGCCCATAGAAAGACTCCGGTTGGTCTCAGGGGGCTTTGGCTCAGGCCCAGGAGCGGGCACGGTTTAATGATCTGAGCACAGGACTGCTTGCCAGGATCTCCTGAGTTCTAAAGATTACTCCAAGCAGAAAGTTTGCATTTAATTCCTGATCTGAATACCGCAAATGTTCAGAGGAGCTAGGACCCAGGCCTTTGGTTCAGAGCCATCTCTGCAGAGTTTTAATTCCGACTGACTTCTATGGTATTGGGCAAGATACTTAAACATCTCCGCTTCAACATCCCCAACTGTAAAATATGAATAATAAAATTCACTTTCTTTCTCACCGGGGTGTCAGGAGATGTAGTTTGTTCAGTTTGTAAAGCACTTTGAAGATGGAAAGTATTATCATTTTTATTGCTTAATTATAATAGGGCTGAAATTTAAACTAGTACCAAGGTTACTCGTCAATATAGCATTTCACAGGCTTGCTGCAGTTTTTATCTCAGGGGAGGGATAGCTCAGTGGTTTGAGCATTGGCCTGCTAAACCCAGGGTTGTGAGTTCAATCCTTGAGGGGGCCACTTAGGGATCTGGGGCAAAAATTGGTCCTGCTAGTGAAGACAGGGGGCTGGACTCGATGACCCTTCAGGGTCCCTTCCAGCTCTATGAGATAGGTATATCTCCATTTATTTTTACTAACACAGAACACTCTCTCTACACTGGCTCTTTAACTACATCACTGCCTGCTGAAGAACAGGAAATAACATCGCCAGTTGTGCAGATGATTTTTCCTCTAGATACTCTGTATATCAGACTGCTTCAGATTTTGCTCCACCATTGACACTTAATGAAGTGGAACAAGTCAAGATGGACCAAAGCAATCAGCACATTCTGGGCTCCTTTAAACTTAATGCCATTTGAAAACCCATTGCTAAACCAGATGCTGTGTTTGATCTGCAAACTGGTATGTGTCACTATCTTCGATATACTTGTCATCCCAGTGATGCCAGATATAGCAATTCAACATCAGACTATGCAGCTCAAACCTGTGACATGGTTCTTAGAAACACCATCTTTAACAGCTGGTATTTCAATAAATAAATAGAAACATGGTTTGATTATTGGTAGGTAAGTAACATATCTTCAGGATGCTTGTTGATACAGTACTGGGTTATCCTCATCAGTCTCCAATGACTTGCAACTGGAAGGATACATAGTATCAAAGCAAGGATTGTCCAAATATTGTCCTACTGTACTTAAACCACTCAATATATCAAATATATTTAGAATTATTGGTGGGACTGGTCGTGCAGCCTATTATTCAGGTTGCCCATTATAAGACCCAAGGGAAAATATGTTGTTTCATCCATGTTAAAAACTTCTGGCAATCCTTTCTTTGAAGAGCTGTCATGCCCGCATCCTCTGGGAGCAGTGATATGAAATTTGGTAGAAGGACAGCCTTTGTGTCAGGGACGTGCCTTTTCCCAGCCTCATGAAAATTGCCCAAACTTGGCCAATTTATAAGCCTTTGAAAAATTGCTGAGTGGAGACTTCTTCGCGTTTATCAACCTAAACCTCTGCATATTCCATCCTCACTGAGTATGCTCCAGCCCCTCACGGTTCTCACATGTGTCTGGACTGAGTATTCACTATCCCCCCAGAGCAACTAAGCATGGTCCATCCCTCACAGCTCCCATGTGTGATGGGACTGGGCATGTTCCATCCCCCCCCAGCAATTACGCATGCTCCATACCTTCAGATTTCCTATGTGTGACAGGACAACACGTGCCATTCCCATAGAGTGACTGAGCATGTGAAACGAACAGTATGTTATCATGTAATTAAATAATTCATATACTTGGGGGGCTAAATTCAGGTTGCAAAGGCAACCTTAATTCTGGCAGTGTGTGTGTGTGTGTGTGTGTGTGTGTGTGTCTGTGTGTGTGTGTGTGTGTGTGTAAGTAAAAGTAATCTATAGTATCCATATTAGGCAATTTAGTCTTTCCTTCCATTGGCAAGGCATTCTTAAGCATGCATTGGAATCTGTAGTTTAATTGATTCAGACAGTTTATTGTCCTCAGTAGGTATTCTAAAAGTCTTTTATAAAAGAAAATCCATTTTTTATTCTGAATTACAGAAAAGACACAAGCACATTTCAACAAAAATACTTTCATTTGGCAAAAGCTTTCTTAGGCAGCAGCATCGATTTTCTCTGCCACTAGAAATAATTTCTTTGAGATAGACTGGAGAGCCCAAGGGGACTGTCTGTGACTCCATGTTAAGACTGGAATAGGGCTTCAGGGGTTCACATTGGTTACTGGGTTGGTGAAATCTAATTACAGAACATGCCACCAGTTTGGGGTCTCTGCCGTGCTTTTTCCATCCAGACTGGCACATTATAAATTGATGAATAAAGAAATAAATGTAATGACAATTGAACACTGTCATTCTCCTACTTACTTGATATTAGGAAATCTGATCAGGAGTAGTTAAAATGCACAGAAATATACTTGAAAAAATATCAGCTGTGATATCTACAAAAAAGGGGCTAGCGAGAAAGGAGTTTGAATGTAAATGGCAAAGTTAAAGGAGAGTTATTTAGGCTAAGCTGCCCACAGGCCCAGGGTATGCAGCCCACACATACAAACGTCAGAGAAGAACCATGTTTGCTCTCCCTCAACTACTTTGGGTGGGATTTTTAAAAGCCTCAGAATCTGCCTAACTCTGCCCCCACTAAAGTCAATGGGACATTTACCACTGATTTAAATGACAACAGAGCTAGGCCAATGATGGATGCTTCCGAAAATCCCACCTGCCATGTGTTAGAGGCTTTCCCTTCACCTTCTCCTCTGGCCAGCGGTGTATTATCGCCTAGGCCGACAAGGCCTAGGCCTAGGGCGGCAAATTTGCAGTGGCGGCAAATCTGAGCACCCCCGGAGAAGTTCCCCTGCTCCAGCTGCCTCCTCCGCGAACACCGCCGCTTCCTGTTTCTCTCCCCTCCCTCCCAGCGCTTGTGCCGCGAAACAGCTGCTCCCCTTCCAGCTCCGACGTCGCAGAGCCTTTCCCCCGCGTCCCCCTTCCAGCCCCGACGTCGCAGAGCCTTTACTCCGCGTCCCCCTTCCCGGCTCCCCCGCCGCAGACCCTTTACCCCGCCTCCCCTTTCCCGGCTCCGCCGCCGCAGAGCCTTTACACCGCATCCCCCTTCCGGCTCCGACGCCACAGAGCCTTTACCCCACGTCCCCCTTCCAGCCCCGACGTCGCAGAGCCTTTACTCCGCGGCCCCCTTCCCGGCTCCCCCGCCGCAGACCCTTTACCCCGCGTCCCCCTTCCCGGCTACGCCGCCGCAGAGCCTTTACCCCCCGCCCCCCTTCCCCCCCCCCCCCCCCGCCCGCCTCCGCCGCCCCGGGCCCTTTCCCCCCCCCCCCCCTCCCGGCTCCGCCGCCCCAGAGCCTTTACCCCACGTCCCCCTTCCCGCTCCGACGTCGCAGAGCCTTTACTCCGCGTCCCCCTTCCAGCTCCGCCGCCGCCGAGCCTTTCCCCCGCGGCCCCCTCCCCCCCCCCCCCCCCCGGAGCCCCCCCCCCCCCCCCCCCCCTCCCCCCCCCCCCCCCCCGAGGCCTCCCCCCCCGGCCCCCCTCCCCCCTCCCCCCCCCCGGGGCCCTCCCCCCCCCCCCCCCCTCCCGGCTCCGCCGCCCCAGAGCCTTTACCCCACGTCCCCCTTCCAGCCCCGACGTCGCAGAGCCTTTACCGCGCTACCCCATTCCCGGCTCCGCCGCCGCAGAGCCCTTACCCCGCGTCCCCCTTCCAGCCCCCCCGCCGCCGAGCCTTTCCCCCGCGGCCCCCTCCCCCCCCCCCCCCCCCGAGGCCTCCCCCCCCGGCCCCCCTCCCCCCTCCCCCCCCCCGGGGCCCTCCCCCCCCCCCCCCCCCCACCCCTCACCCCCCCCCCCCCCCCCCGGCCCCCCCCCCCCCCCCCCCTCCCCCCCCCCCCCCCCCCCTCCCCCCCCGCCCCCCCGGGGCCCCCCCCCCCCCCCCCCCCCCGCCCCTGCCCCCCCCCCCCCCCCCCCCCGGCCCCCCCCCCCCCCCCCCCTCCCCCCCCCCCCCCCCCCACCCCCCCCCCCCCCGCCCCCCCTCCCCCCCCCCCCCCCCCGGAGCCCCCCCCCCCCCCCCCCCCCTCCCCCCCCCCCCCCCCCGAGGCCTCCCCCCCCGGCCCCCCTCCCCCCTCCCCCCCCCCGGGGCCCTCCCCCCCCCCCCCCCCTCCCCCCCCGCCCCCCCGGGGCCCCCCCCCCCCCCCCCCCTCCCCCCCCGCCCCCCCGGGGCCCCCCCCCCCCCCCCCCCCCTCCCCCCCCCCCCCCCCCGAGGCCTCCCCCCCCGGCCCCCCTCCCCCCTCCCCCCCCCCGGGGCCCTCCCCCCCCCCCCCCCCTCCCGGCTCCGCCGCCCCAGAGCCTTTACCCCACGTCCCCCTTCCGGCTCCGACGCCGCAGAGCCTTTACCCCGCGTCCCCCTTCCCGGCTCCGACGTCGCAGAGCCTTTACCACGCGTCCCCCTTCCCGGCTCAGCCGCCGCAGAGCCTTTACCCCGCGTCCCCCTTCCAGCTCCGACGCCGCAGAGCCTTTACCGCGCTACCCCATTCCCGGCTCCGCCGCCGCAGCGCCTTTACCACGCGTCCCCCTTCCAGCCCCACCGCCGCAGAGCCTTTACGCCGCATCCCCCTTCCAGCCCCACCGCCGCAGAGCCTTCACCCCGCATCCCCCTTCCAGCTCCGACTCCGCAGAGCCTTCCCCCCGCAACCCCCTTCCGGCTCCGACGTCGCCGAGAGTTTACCACGCGTCCCCCTTCCCGCTCCCACGTTGTCGGTCCATTTCCACCCCTCCCCCTTTTTTGCCCCGCACCCCCCGACCCCCTCCCCCCCGCCCCCCCTCCCCCCCCGCCCCCCCCCCCCCGAGCCCTTACCCCCCGCCCCCCTCCCCCTCCCCGCCCCGCCCCCCCCCGCCCTCCCCCCCCCCCCCCCTCCCCGCCCCGCCGCCGCAGAGCCTTTACCCCGCGTCCCCCTTCCCGGCTCCGCCGCCGCAGAGCCTTTACACCGCATCCCCCTTCCGGCTCCGACGCCGCAGAGCCTTCCCCCCGCGTCCCCCTTCCAGCTCCGACGTCGTAGAGCCTTTACCACGCGTCCCCCTTCTCGGCTCCGACGCCGCAGAGCCTTTACCCCGCGTCCCCCTTCCCGGCTCCGCCGTCGCAGAGCCTTTACCCCACGTCCCCCTTCCAGCTCCACCGCCGCAGAGCCTTTACCACGCGTCCCCCTTCTCGGCTCCGACGCCGCAGCGCCTTTACCCCGCGTCCCCCCTCCCGCCCCCGCGCCCCGGCGCCTTTACCCCCCGTCCCCCTTCCCCGCTCCACCCCCGCAGAACCCTTTCCCCCCCCCCCCCCTCCCCCGTCCCGCCCCCCCGGGGCCTCCCCCCCCCTCCGCCCCCCCCCCCGCCGCGCCCCAGACCCCATCCCCCCCCCCCCCCCCCCGCGCCCGCCCCCCCCCCGCCGAACCTTCCCCCCGCGTCCCTCTTCCCGGCTCCGACGCCGCAGCGCCTTTACCCCGCGTCCCCCTCTCCGGCGCCCCCGCCCCAGCTCCTTTCCCCCCCCGCCCCCCCCCCCCCGGCCCCATCCCCCGCGCCCCCCTCCCCGGCCCCGCCCCCGCCCAGCCCGGTGCCCGGCCGCCCCCTCCCCCCCGCCCCCCCGCCCGGGCCCCCCGCCGGGCAGGGGTGCCCCCCCCGCCCCCCCCCCCTCGCACCCTTCCCCCGCCCCCCCCCTCCCGCCCCCGCGCCCCGGCGCCTTTACCCCCCGTCCCCCTCCCCGGCTCCGACACCGCCGAGCCTTTACCCCCCCTCCCCCCTCCCCCCCCCCGGCCCCCCCCTCCCAGACCCTTTACCCCGCCCCCCCCTCCCCCGCCCAGCCCCCCCACAGCCCTCACCCCCCCGCCCCCCCCCGCACGCCCTCCCCCCCCCGCCCCCCCCCCTCCCCGGCCCCGCCCCGCCGAGCCCTCCCCCCCCGTCCCCCTTCCCGGCTCTGACGCCGCAGAGCCTTTCCCGCGCGGCCCCGTTCCCGGCTCCGGCGCCGCAGAGCATTCACCCCGCGTCCCCCCACCCGGCTCCGACGCCGCAGGGCATTTCCCCCGCATCCCCCTTCCAGCTCCGACGCCACAGAGCCTTTCCCCCGCCTCCCCCTTCCCGGCTCCGTCGCCGCCGAGCCTTCCCCCCGCGGACCCCGTCCCGGCTCCGACGCCGCCGGGCCTTCCCCCCCCGTCCCCCTTCCGGGCTCCCCCCCCCCCGGCCCCATCCCCCGCGCCCCCCTCCCAGCTCCGCCGCCGCAGAGCAGTTACCCCGCGTCCCCCTTACCGGCTCCGACCCCGCAGAGCCTTCCCCCCTCGTCCCCCCTCCCGGCTCCACCGCCGCAGAGCCTTCCCACCGCACCCCCCTCCCGGCTCCGACGCCGCGGGGCCTTCACCCCCCGTCCCCCCTCCCGGCTCCACCGCCGCAGCGCCTTCCCCCCGCGTCCCCCTTCCTGGCTCCGACGCCGCAGAGCATTTACCCCGCGTCCCCCTTTCCGGCTCCGCCGCTGCAGAGCGTTTACCCCGCGTCCCCCTTCCCGGCTCCGACACCGCAGAGCCTTTACCCCGCATCCCCCTTCCCGGCTCCGTCGCCGCAGAGCCTTCGCCCCGCAACCCCCTTCCGGCTCCGACGCTGCAGAGCCTTTACCCCGCATCCCCCTTCCCGGCTCTTACGCCGCCGAGCCTTCACCCCGCAACCCCCTTCCGGCTCCGACGCTGCAGAGCCTTTACCCCGCATCCCCCTTCCAGCTCCGATGCCGCAGAGCCTTCCCCCCGCGTACCCCCTCCCGCCCCGACGCCCCCGAGCCCTTCCCCCCCCCCCCCCCTCCCCCCCCCCCCCCCCGCCCCCCCCCCCCCGGCCCCATCCCCCGCGCCCCCCTCCCCGCCTCCGCCCCCGCACAGCCCTCACCCCGCACCCCCCTTCCGGCTCCGACGCCGCGGAGCCTTCCCCGCGCGTCCCCCTTCCCGGCTCCGACGCCCCAGAGCGTTTACCCCGCGTCCCCCCTCCCCGCCCCCACACCCCACAACCTTTACCCCCCCCCCCCCCTCCCCCCCCCCACCCTTCCCCCCCCTCCCCCCCCCCCCCCCCGCCCCCCCCCCCCCCTCCCTTCCCCCCCCCACCCTTCCCCCCCCTCCCCCCCCCCCCCCCCGCCCCCCCCCCCCCGGCCCCATCCCCCGCGCCCCCCTCCCCGCCTCCGCCCCCGCACAGCCCTCACCCCGCACCCCCCTTCCGGCTCCGACGCCCCAGAGCCTTCCCCCCGCGTCCCCCTACCCGGCTCCGGCGCCGCAGAGCCCTCACCCCGCATCCCCCCTCCAGCTCCCGTGGCGCAGGGCCTTCCCCCCGCGTCCCCCTTCCCGCCCCCACCCCCCCGAGCCCTTTCCCCCCGTTCCCCCCCCCCGCCCCCACCCCCCCGCGCCCTTTCCCCCCCTCCCCCCCCCCCCCCCCCCTTTCCCCCCCTCCCCCCCCCCCCCCCCGCCCCCCCCCCCCCCTCCCCCCCCCCCCCGCCCCCCCGCATGCCCCCCCCTGCCCCCCCCCCCCCCCCCCCCCCAACCCTTCCCCCCCCCCCCCCCCCCTTCCCCCCCTCCCCCCCCCCCCCCCCGCCCCCCCCCCCCCGGCCCCATCCCCCGCGCCCCCCTCCCCGCCTCCGCCCCCGCACAGCCCTCACCCCGCACCCCCCTTCCGGCTCCGACGCCGCAGAGCCGTCACCCCGCGTCCCCCTTCCCGGCTCCGCCACCGCAGAGCCTTTACCCCGCATCCCCCTTCCCGGCTCTTACGCCGCCGAGCCTTCACCCCGCAACCCCCTTCCGGCTCCGCCGCCGCAGAGCGTGTACGCCGCGTCCCCCTTCCCGGCTCCGCCGCTGCAGAGCCTACCCCCCGCGCCCCCCTTCCAGCTCTGACGCCGCATATCCGTCCCCCCGCGTCCCCCTTCCAGCTCTGACGCCGCATATCCGTCCCCCCGCGTCCCCCTTCCAGCGCTGACGCCGCAGAGCCTTTACCCCGCCTCCCCCCTCCCGGCTCCGACGCCGCAGAGCCTTTACCCCGCGTCCCCCTTCCCGGCTCTGACGCCGCAGAGCCTTCACCCCGCGTCCCCCTTCCCGGCTCCGGTGCCGCAGAGCCTTCCCCCCGCGTCCCCCTTCCAGCTCTGACGCCGCAGAGCCTTTACCCCGCGTCCCCCTTCCCGGCTCCGATGCCGCAGAGCCTTTACCCCGCGTACCCCTTCCAGCTCTGACGCCGCAGAGCCTTCCCCCCGCGTACCCCTTCCCGGCTCCGACGCCGCAGAGCCTTGCCTGTGTCCCTATTCCCCATTCTCATTTCCCATTCCCCATTTTCCCTATTCCCACCTCCTCCTTCTTAGCAGGCCCAAATATACCTGCAATGCAGGCCCACAGTCCCACCCCTTATAACTTAGGGTCATGTTCCATTTTGGGTCTGGGGTCTTCATCCCACTTCTTTTGTGCCCCATGGGAGGGGTAAGGAGGGAGGTTGTGCTCCGGTCAGGGATGGGCATTTCTTTGGTCTTTTAATATTTTATACCTTCCCCCCTAAGCCCCTTTGCCCCTCCCGACTGGTTGCTTGACTTTGCCTTGAGATGGGGTTGAGGCAATCTTAAAGTGTGCTCTGAGGAACACGTTAACTGCTCTTATCTGTTCCCATTGCACTAACAAATCCAGCTGACTAGGCAGAAGCAACATCACAGTGTCTTTGTCCCTTGTTTACACATTTTAGTATAAGAGTATCAAAAAGTCAAACCCAAAATTCTATCCCAGGCTAACAAACAGACCTATCTCCTAACACCATGCACAGCTGAGAAGCCATCACTACATACAGTCACCCACTATCACACGACTGTGCAACAAAACAGCGGGGATTAGATATGGCAATACAATAAGAAGCTTAGCTGCAATCTTTTGCATTACAGTTACAGGATACATATGGCTTTTTTAACCAGGACTTCAAGAGAAAACTGCATTACAGAGCTCAAGATGACTTGTTCTCGGGCCCACCAAATGAAAACGGGATGGCTGAAAGTGGGTCATAGTTTATCATACAGATTTTGAATGTTGAACTGAAATTAACGTGCAAAGCTCTAGCTGCCAGAGCTCTTAACTCTGCTACTCTAGAGGGTTCTTGTCCTATCCACAATAGTGTTCAAAAACTCACCGAGACTCTAATCTATGCTGTAGTTTTCAATCCATCTGATGCAGCTTTATTTATGCTCAGGACAATATAACAATTCTAATTAAACAGCACGAAAGACTGCATTTTATACAAAACCCAATTCACGACTTTGCTTTAAGATTCATGTTTATTTTAATGTGACAGTCTGAACACACAAAGAGAGACAAACAAATAGAAATCAGCCATGCCAACTGTCACTACAGTCTCTCCAAGCAGCCTGCTGTCTGCTCTTCCATCTCTGCTTCTAGACAGGTGTTCTGTATTTCTTCCTAGTTCCTTAATTACAGCCTCTGCTTTCGTCCATTGCCTAATCAAAGAGATTTCTTTCTTTCTTTCAGGCTCCTTCTTCATTATCCCAAACCATTAGTCACTCTGGAGCCATCTGTGCTACTCTTAACTTTTTCTCTCTCTGTTAGTCACAATGTAGTCTCACCTCATATGTTCATGCTATAAAGGGGAGGCAAGGTAAACCAGAGAGAGAGAGAGAGAGAGCTCACACATTGGTCCAAAAGACATGGAAGGACATAAGCACTTTGCCTTGGGGCAGGATAAGGCTGATTTGTTACCACTGATGCTGCTGACAGTTTTCACATGACACATGTGTGTCGGAGTTCGGGATTTCTATACAGTTATGATGGAGGAGTCCCTTGTAGCTTCACACTCTGGAACAACCACCAGGACAGGCCGCGGCCGCTGTTCCCACACAAGCTCAGCAGCCAGACCATGCAGCTATCTTGTCACTTCCACAGCAATGTTCTGAAATGTAAGTGTTACTTTAGTATAAAAACCATGCTCTGAAGTGTCCCTAGCCTCAGTTTGCCAGAAGCTGGGAATGGGCGACAAGGGATGGATCAGTTGATGATTCCCTGTTCTGTTCATTCCCTCTGGGGCACCTGGCATTGGTCACTGTTGGTAGACAGAATACTGGGCTAGATGGACCTTTGGTCTGACCCAGTATGGCCGTTCTCATGTTCTTATGTTTTTAAACTATTTAAGGAATCTCATGCACCTTCAGACACAATCTACTTTGGACTGCAGACAATATACACAAATGATAAAAGGCATTGGTGTGACCCAGTGTGGCTGTTCTTATGTTGTTATACTCAGTCGAATACTAGGTTAAAATTCACCAGTTTATGAAAGCTCCTATGGTGAAGACTTGTGACTCAAAGGCAGTAGTAATTTGACAAGGAGATGAGTATAAGACTGTGAGCTCTTTGGACCAAGAGCCAATCATCTCTTACTATATGTACACACCGGCCATCGCCCAATGTAGCACCAACAAATACATAATAACACTGGGCATCGCCCTTTGAGGTGGGCTACTCATCTTTGATATAGAAAATCACAATAATACTTTGTGCTCACACAAGACCTTCCATACAAGGTTCACCAACCACTTTACAAACATTCATATATCACCCCTCCCACGGAGGTGTTAGCCCATTTTACCGGTGAGGAAATGGAGGTCCAAACGGAAATGAAAGTCCTGATTGCCCTTCTGCTTTCACGGGATTGGTGCTCAGAGGATTTGAGAGGAGGTGTGACACTCTCTATACTTTGGGGGAGCACCCTGTAACCCCCATACTTATAATTTATATATAATTGTGATATTTCATATAAAGCATGCCATGTGAGGTATCATGGGAAAGGCTCTGATCTGCTGAAGGTCATTGTGCTATCTAAATTTGTGTATCATTAGCGCATATGAAGTTATGAGATGGTGTTGTATGGTTGTCACTAAAATATGCTGTGGGTTTGGGAAGTGCCCAGGTATTAGCTCCCCAGAGACAACGACGAGGAAGGTAACCAACACCTGGGGGGTGTTGAACAACCATCAGCAGCTATTGTCCAGCAAGGTAGTTACAATTGAACAACTCGTTTGCACAAGGCCACAACACATTTGCTCCACCTTACCTGGTGACTCAGCAATGCCCACCTGAAATGCCTGGACTTTTGTTCTCCATGGACATGGAATAAGGATATAAAACAGAACACAGGGGCCCCATGCTTCATCCTTTCTCTTCTCCCCAACCTACGCTGAAGGCAAGGAGAACGCTGGAGCTGGAGAGACTGGTCCCGAGGCTAAGAGGAAAAGCCGGAGTATGAAAGACTGTAACCAACCTGCATATCCAGTGGGGTGAGAAAAATTGCTTAATCTAGATGTTTCCCAGTCTATAGGTTGAGAATTTTAACTGCGTGCTTATAGTTTATTTTATTTTGGTAACTACTCTTACTTTTTGTCTACTGCGTATAATCACTTAAAATCCATCTTTTGTAATCAATAAACTTATTTTAATGTTTATCCTTACCAGTGAGTTTGCCTGAAGCGCTTGGTAAAGCTTCTCAGGTTACAAAGGCTGGTGTATGTCCACTTTCCACTGATAAAGTGGTGAACCAATTAATGAACTTGCATTGTTCAAGAAAGGGTCTTGAGCAGTGCAAGACAGCATATTCCTGAGGTACAAGGCTGGGAGATGGGGGGCGGGGTTGGCTCATGCCTGTCTCTGTGTGATTCATGAGTGGCTCTGGGAGCATTCATGCCATCTAGCTGGGTGTGGGGCTTCACATGCTGTTGTGCTGAGTGGTAACAGCATCTGCAGAGGTTTGCTGCTTGTCACCAGTAAGGCATTGTGAGAGACGACCCAGAATCGTGAATAAAGGGAGCACAGCAGTCCCATGCTCCCAGGTTGCACCCCAGGGATCCCATCACAGGAGGATAGAGAAGAAGGAGAAAGGGGACAGCCTCTCTCCATGTGCATCATCCAGTGCTGAGCCCATTGCTTTGCAGCTGAAATCCAATGGAGAGTTTATACTGGGGGGGGGGGGGAAAGCAATTAACTTCCTCTTGTCCTTCCCTGGGGTGCTCTTAAACAGCCATGGGTATTCTATCAATGGCAGCACTGATCCAGAGGAAACCTATGGCCTAAGGGAAGCAGGGTAGCACAGCCGTGCAAAGGGAAATCACCCTGTGGGACTAAGAGTTTCCTTCCCCTACCTTCTCAGTGGGCCTTAGCCCTTCCCTTGAGTGGAAGATTTGATGGAAACTTGGCCTCTCATGATGTTTCTACGGGAGAGTACAACCTTGTCCTAGTTTTAACCATCATATCCAGGCTCTGACCAAATCATGCTGTTCCTTCTCTTCACAAAACTTCAAAGATCTGTACTTTCCCCTCTCTTCTGCCAGCTAAAACTCTTATCTGGGAACCGATTATCTTCTGGCTTGCTTGCAACTACTTCCTTCTTTCAAGTATCAGAGGGGTAGCCGTGTTAGTCTGGATCTGTAAAAGCAGCAAAGAATCCTGTGGCACCTTATAGACTAACAGACGTTTTGCAGCATGAGCTTTCATGGGTGAATACCCACTTCTTCGGATGCAAGAAGAAAGAATCTTCTTCTTGCATCCGAAGAAGTGGGTATTCACCCACAAAAGCTCATGCTGCAAAACGTCTGTTAGTCTATAAGGTGCCACCGGATTCTTTGTTCCTTCTTTCAAACACCTGGTTCCTCACACCAGACCATTATCTTCCAATTCTTCCGGCGCCATCTATCTGAACATGTCACACCTCCTCCCCACGCTTAAGTTTAGTTTGTAACCTCTTTGAGGCAGTGGTTGTGTTTTTCTTCATCTTCTCTGAAGTGCCTACCACATCTCTGAGTGTGACAAATAGATAAATCAATAAATGAATAAGCAAGAAAGCACTTTTCCGAGGTCATGCATGGCATGATCATGTGGCAAAAGTGAGAAGAGAATCCAGATCTGCTGACCAGCAAAACCTTGCACCTTTATCAAAAGATCATCGGGTATAAAGGAGCTAATTCTAGACAAGGGCCAGACTTAGTCTGTTCTGGATTTTAATTCTGCGCATTGGCTTAGCACAATTTAGTTAAATTCTTCATACCATAAAAAATTCATGTTTAATAAGATTTAGAGGAGGAGGGGGTTAAACCAAGAATGTTCTAAAGATACATTTGTATTAAACCAAAGTCATTCTAAATACATCTAGTTTAACTCAATAGTTTTAAAATAGGAGCAAAGGTGTTTGGGTTTCCTGTGGTTTGGGGAGTATTTTTACAAAGCAGCCTTTACCTCTGTGGGTAAATACTCCTCTCATCAATTAGCTGAACTGAAAAGGGATTTCTGTGACTGCAAATCCAATGAAAAAAACAAACACAACCCTTCTTGTGCACACAGTTGTCTCTTTATATGAACAGAGTGCTGGGGGAAGTGCTAGAAAAGCTACAGAGCAAATACATCATGGCCAATGGCAAGGCAAGCTTCCACACATGTTCTTGTAGTTATACTTGGGGTTACCACCTCAAGAAATGAAAAGAGAGTTCACATGCCATGCCAATTCAGGTCTTAACCTCTTAGCTGAAGCTGCCAGCAGCAAGCAACCAGTCAATGCATCTTCTTCTATTTGGGGGAAGTTCTGTGGCCTGCATCAGGCTAGATGAACAAAATGGTCCCTTCTGGCTTTGGAATCTAAGTGAAGTGAATGAAGACCACCACATCTAATCCAGACCAGACATGGATCAATGAGCTAGCAGAAAGGCTCCAGCTCTCGTTACTAGGATCTTGAACTATCCAGTACCCTCCACATTAAGTTTCTTTCAAACTCTTCCTTATTATTAAAGTAATCCTTCAAAAGGCACAGCTTCAAAGAGGACGGTGTGACAGATGGCCACCTTGGCTGATCTACTCAGATGAATGACATTGTCAACATGCTAACAAGTACTTTGTTGTCCCCAAAAGGCTGGTTATGGATAGCCAAAACCATTCAGAATTAAATCGCCATCTTTAAGAGGCAAATTTATTAGCAAATAAATTGGCTTTTTTTAGCTACAAACAAGGGTGTCTTATAGTGCCAGATAAATTTGGAACAAGTCTATCCTTCTATCTTGATAGAAAATGAGGAAGAGAAGAAAAAGGGAGACCTCAAAAGGCTCATTGACATGTAGATATGTTTATATAGTTCATCCAAACATCGCCATATCACAGCCTTCTCTTTCCTCTGTCCCCCATCCCATTCTGCTTAACCCCAAAGTCACCACTCACTCTCCAAGTGGTGATTCCCCAACTCCTTCATGTGCCTCTTACCTTGGGTCATTTTCTACCCAAAGTAGTAACTCAGGTTGGGTACATAAGAACAGTCATACTGGGTCAGACCAAAGGTCCAGCTAGTCCAGTATCCTGTCTTCCAACAGGGGCCAGTGCCAGGTGCCCCAGAGGAAATGAACAGAACAGGGAATCATCAAGTGATCCATCCCCTGTCGCCCATTCCCAGTTTCTAGCAAACAGAGGCTAGGGACACCATCCCTGCCCAGCCCTAATAGCCATTGATGGACCGATCCTCCATGAATTTATCTAGTTCTTTTTTGACCCCTGTTATAGTCTTGGCCTTCACAACATCCTCTGGGTATTCTCTGCTGAACACTATCAAGGCTGCTCAACGTACGGTATATCTCATATACTCAAGTGGGGGTGGGGGGCACAGAAAATGGGCTCTGAGCCAAAGCCCACTCAAGTCAATGGGAATCTTTTCATTGGCTTCAATGGGCTTTGGAGCAGGCCCATGGTGCATCCACTTTGGGAAAACAACAGAACTGAGAAGAGTGAAAGGCAGCAGCCAGCCTGGCGGATATTGCCACACCTCTGTGCCTGCCAGCGTGAACGGGAGCTACGATAGAAAGCCTGATGAGGATCATGTGGTGGGAGGGAACTTAGCTTAACTTTTTTATACCCTAAACATTGTTCGAGGGTCAATTATGTTTAGTGGTGAGGGGCTATTTTTTGTTTACCCCTCGTTACCATAAATGTAATTTGACCTAAAAAAATAAAAGAGGTGGGTGTTTTTTAATTGTGATGTGTTGAGATGAATATTAAAGATGAATTGAGACATTATGAAAACATTCATTTTTATGTGATCAGTACCTCAAAAGAAACAGAAGAATCTTTTTATACGAAAGAGGGAAAAAAACATTTCCAAAGCCTGTTGCAGAGAGAATCAATGTCTATGCTCTACAGCAAATCCAATTTTGGGTTTATTTTTCAGGAAAATGACAAGTCCAAACTTCATAATATAGTTCATGAAACACAGCAATAGACTGAAGCAGCAGCCATAAGTAATGCATAACAATTTTGTTAATTAAACATTTAATGTAAGAGACCTGGTGAGTTAGTATGGGGTTGGTTGTTTTTTTTTTGCAGATCTATTTTGAGTGCTTGCAGAACTGAGCAACTGTTCATCTGCCCACACTTGGAAATTATGGCCTTAGAGTAAATTATGGATGTAAAAGTGTTACCTGAAAAATTTATTATTTTATGCAGAACAAACAATTAGATAGGCAGATAAGTGAGGGAGAAAGTGCTCCTGCTTTTAGAGACAAGCAGTTTCTCCAGAGCCCAGCAAAACCATCTGTACCTTTTTCTTGTCTTTTCCTTGGCCTGCATCTGAAATGCACCATTCACTATTAACAATTGGTCTTGTTTCAAGTGGCAACTCAGGGGAAGAACAAAATAAAGTGTTTTTTCCTTGTGACAGCCCTGATTAGTATGTATGTTCAAATGCATCAACCTAATGAGGCAGTTTCATTACAGCAAACTACTGTATTAAGTATTCTGGAAGCTTCAGAACATCAGAAGAATTTTGAGGGGGGGGGGGGGAAGCTATTAGTTAAACCCAAGGAGTCATAATGTAATAACAATGACTGCCAAGAAATATGTTGGTTTCACCAATAACTGCTGCGTGGAATGTAGAATTCTAGCATACTCATCTTTTATTTCAAGGCATGAAGAGCTACAATCTACTTTCTGAACAAGGCAGATTATAGAGAGCTTTGCACTACGAGGCAAGATCTATCACACTGGAGGCAGGAACATCTGAACCACACATTACATTAAGCAAGAAGAGAAAAGGCACATTCCTCTCAAATGCCACCAACGTGACGACAGCTTTTGGTTTTCCTTCTGCGTTTGGTTATTACAAATGAGATCGCAGTGGAATTTGGTTGGGATGATAGTGAATGGTCAGTTACTACCGGGCAGTGGGAAAGTAGCTGAGTTTCCTGGCCTGTTAACTGTTAGGGAGTTTGGGGTAGAAGTGTCTGAAAGCAATATGGAAACATATCGGCTAGGGTGTTGACTGTAGTAAGTCTTTAACCCTTGTCTAACCGCAACTAGCTTGCAACAAAGTTCAGCAGAATGGTCATTCCGGCAATGCAATGGGGCTCTGGAGATAGTGGTCAGTTCCAATTCCTTCAACAGACCCCGCGTGATGTTGGGTAAATCATTAACATTAGTTACTTTTGAATGGTCACTGCCCTAGGAGATCTAGCTGAAAAAATAAACTACCCCACCAGTCAGAGGTAAACTGAGGCATAGCTGCATTTTCATAAGGAGGTAAGTGTATAGTTACTAAGTGATGATTGTGGGAATCAACTCTCATCATTACATTAAATAGGTAATATATAAATTCATCAAATTATAATTCATATAAAGAAGAGCTCACTGGAAATAGTGCACTCGATGTAATTGCAAGGGTCCCAGTAGGCGTAATGGGGCAAGTGATAAAATAATCTATAACCTGATGCTCACCAGCAATCCTGGCTTCCCACCACCCACACACAAACCCCCAGTTACTTCCGAGGAGAGGCCAGAGTCCAATAACCAGATGTCTATGTTATTAATAAACTGTATTATGAAAGATGACAGGGCTGGGGGGAAACTCAATTATGTAAATAAATTAGTCAATATAAATTCTATGCCTTCCCTGACAACCCTCAATGTCCTTTCCTAGAGTCATAGCTTGCTTTGCAGTCGCTCTGTTCATAAAGCAACCAGAGGGTATCACTCAGAACTCTAGATTACGTGATGTCATCTCTTTAGTCAGATGCTAGTCAGATGCTGCAGTGGAGACCTCCTTTACTCCCTAAAAACGAGTTGCAGTCAAAGCAATGGGAGAACTCAGTTACGCCACCATCAATTCCTGGCCAGGTGAAAACGCACATGGCCCAGTGCTATATTTGTAATGAAAGAGGTGCCAGGGCTCAACCAATTAGGTGCCGAGGTTCTAGTAATATTTTTACATTCAAACCTGATGCAGCAAGGCCAGAGGTGCCAGGGCCATGAACTGCCAAGCCGAGAGGTACCAGGGCTCTCTGGCAAAAATTAAGCACTAAGATGGCATTTATGCAAAGCATAGGCAAGGAGTTCCCCTGCTGAGGGGAATGGCTTTGGCTCTGACTTGATCTCCTCTGATCTTCAATACGCTGATCTCTACAACCCTCGATGAATTGAAAGTCTGTTTCTAGTCTGAGACGTGACGGTATACACAGCATCATGGGGCTCCATGTCAATGTCTCGCCACAATTTCACTATCAACTCTGCACATTTTGCCAGAGATTTTTTTTTCTTTCTAATTGGCAGCCTGGCAAACCCTCTGTGAGATCTGAACCCTACACTTACTGCTGAGTGTGGAAATTCTGAAATTCCAGCTTCATTCATTCCCTCCTGCACGTCATCACCTGTAAGAAAAGTTCTGCAGACCAACTCAGGCCCTCAGTGATATTTGTACAACCCCATTGCCTGCCATGATTTACACCAGTGCAGCTAATAGGACCCTAGGCGAGGCAGTTAGGCTCAGATGTCAATGGACATTAGGAGCATAAATATTGTTGTGGGTCTGGACCTTAAGGACTAATTTTCAAAGGTTGAGTTTCAAATGGGCAGCAGGTTTTAAAACAAATAAAAGGAAGTTCTTCTTCACACAGCGCACAGTCAACCTGTGGAACTCCTTGCCAGAGGAGGTTGTGAGGCTAGGACTATAACAGGGTTTAAAAGAGAACTAGACAAATTAATGGAGGTTAAGTCCATTAATGGCTATAAGCCAGGATGGTGTCCCTAGCCTCTGTTTGTCAGAGGGTGGAGATGGATGGCAGGAGAGAGATCACTTGATCATTACCTCTTAGGTTCATTCCCTCTGGGGCACCTGGCACTGGCCACTGTCGGTAGACAGGATACTGGGCTGGATGGACCTTTGGTCTGACCCAGTATGGACATTCTTATGTTCTTATGTCCTAAAGATGCAGATAGGCGCCTGTTGGGATTCTCACAAGTGTCTAACTGCTATTGATTTCATTGCAGGTTAGGTACTTGGGCAGTTTTGAAAATCCCACTAGGCACCTATCTGCATCTTTAGCTACCTAGCTAACATGCAAATCTCGCCCGCAGGGCCTGATTTTGAGATGCTGGGCATCCAAAACTCCAGTTGAAATCAGAGAAAGCTGCAGGTGCCCAGAATTTTTGCAAATCAGACTCTGTGTGTGGCCTGACCTATTATACCAATCATAATTGTCAGTTACTTTTTGTGCATCACCATCAGTGTGTTGTTTCCACCTATTGTCTCTCATTGTACACTTAGACTGTGATTATGTGGCACAGGGATTCTTTTCGTTGTGTGTGCAGGAAGTGTCTAGCAAAACTGGGTCCTAGTCGAGGCTTCTAGATGTTACTGCAATATAAATACACAAGAACGACTTGGGGCCAGATCCAGCACCTACTCAAATCAATGAGAGACTTTTCATTGACTGTAATGGGCACTGGACCAGGTCCCAAGTAAGCAGTTATATTGATGTGTGGGATGGAATACGATGACTTTTCAGAGTTAGAGCTACACTTCAAACTATTAACATAATCATCTCTTATTATTTTGACCTACTGATTAAAACTTCCTTCTAAACTCTTTCTTCCTCCCCCTCCACTGTGTACTTGAATCCTTGACTAATTGGTACTGATGCAATTCTAACTATTATCATTCCTTTCCCATGCTTTCTCTGGGCACCCCATTTTACTGAATTACAGCCTAGCAAAAATACCCTGTAATACTGCTTATATACCTTCTCATTCTATGAACTTCTAGTTGTTCACAAAGAAGTGGTCCACTGAAATGGACCAGTTCTTCCTCACAAGAGAAGCTGGTCAGACTTCTGTGTGTGTCTGGACATATTTGCTTGTTTTAATTATGATTTTTTTATTCTTGTTGGCACTGCAGAATTAACAGCCCTATAGCACAGTGATCTCAGATTGTATTCTGCCTCACATGTTCACAGAATTATTCACCTGTTTCTAACTACAGAGCCAAATTCTGCAATCAGTAACACCTGTGCAACCCTACTGAAGACAGCCAACTAAATCAGTCCCACACAATTGTTGTTACTGTTGATAATTCATGGAATTTATCTAGATCAGGGGTAGGCAACCTATGGCACGCGTGCCGAAGGCGGCACACAAGCTGATTTTCAGTGGCACTCACGCTGCCCAGGTCCTGGCCACCCGTCTGGGGGGTTCTGCATTTTAATATAATTTTAAATGAAGCTTCTTAAACATTTTAAAAACCTTATTTACTTTATATACAACAATAGTTTAGTTATATATTATAGACTTATAGAAAGAGACCTTCTAAAAACGTTAAAATGTATTACTGGCATGCAAAACCTTAAATTAGAGTGAATAAATGAAGACTCGGCACACCACTTCTGAAAGGTTGCTGACCCCTGATCTAGATGATCCTGTTACCCAGGGTTTTCAAAACCCAAAGCAGTGGTAACTTAACTATTTCACTCCAGATGGTGTCAGGAATAAATCAATGGGAATACAGCACTCCCGTCTGATGAAAGATTGATAGAATCATAGAATCATACAATATTAGGGTTGGAAGAGACCTCAGGAGGTCATCTAGTCCAATCCCCTGCTCAAAGCAGGACCAATACCAACTAAATCATCCCAGCCAGGGTTTTGTCAAGCCGGGCCTTAAAAACCTCTAAGGAAGGAGATTCCACCACCTCCCTAGGTACCCCATTCCAGTGTTTCACCACCCTCCTAGTAAGATAGTGTTTCCTAATATCGAACCTAGACCTCCCCCACTGCAACTTGAGACCATTGCTTCTTGTTCTTTCATCTGCCACCACTGAGAACAGCCAAGCTCCATCCTCTTTGGAACCCCACTTCAGGTAGTTGAAGGCTGCTATCAAATCCCCCCTCACTCTTCTCTTCTGCAGACTAAATAACCCCAGTTCCCTCCGTCTCTCCTCGTAAGTCATGTGCCCCAGCCCCCGAATCATTTTAGTTGCCTCCGCTGGACTCTCTCCAATTTGTCCACATCCCTTCTGTAGTGGGGGGACCAAAACTGGATGCAATACTCCAGATGTGGCCTCACCAGTGCCGAATAGAAGGGAATAATCACTTCCCTCGATCTGCTGGCAATGCTCCTACTAATATAGCCCAATATGCCATTGGCCTTCTTGGCAACGAGGGCACACTGCTGACTCATATCCAGCTTCTCATCCATTGTAATCCCCAGGTCCTTTTCTGCAGAACTTCCACTTAGCCAGTAGCGGTGCATGGGATTCTTCTGTCCTAAGTGCAGGACTCTGCATTTGTCCTTGTTGAACCTCATCAGATTTCTTTTAGCCCAATCCTCCAATTTTTCTAGGTCACTCTGGACCCTATCCCTACCTTCCAGCATATCTACCTCTCCCCCCAGCTTAGTGTCATCCATGAACTTGCTGAGGGTGCGATCCATCCCATCATCCAGATCATTAATGAAGACGAACAAAACCGGCCCCAGGACCGACTCCTGGGGTACTCCACTTGATACTGACTGCCAACTAGACATTGAACCATTGATCACTACCTGTTGAGCCCAACGATCTAGCCAGCTTTCTATTCACCTTAAAGTCCATTCATCCAATCCATACTTTTTTAACTTGCTGGCAAGAATACTGTGAGAGACCGTCACCCATAGCTGCATAACGATGCGGTCCCACCAGTCAGTGCTTGTTTCCTGGGCCCAGAAATGGCGCTCAACCATGTCAAGGTGATGCGTGACTGTCGCCAGCAACTGCAAATTGCTCTGCTCTATGTCTTCCAGCAGGGCTGCTTGCGTGGCATCGCATTGTTCCGCACGGTGACTCCTGTATCGGCTGTGTCAATACTGCAGGATAAGTCACAAGGTGTTTGTAATGCTCACAACAGTGTACAGCTGAGCGGGGTCCATGCTTATCATATTATGGCATCTGTGCAGGTAACCCAGGCTTACGAAAAAAGGTGCAAAAAAGGCTTGGTTTGTTTGCCGTTGATTTCAGAGAGGGACGGAGGGAGGGAGGTAAGTGCATCATGGGAGGCTAACACCATCATCCCATAACCACCTGCGCCAATGTTTTGGTCCCATAAGGCATTGTGAGCCCAACCCAAAATTCCACTCGGCTATGTGCACTGTGGGATAGCTACCCACAGAGCAGTGCTCCATGCGTCAATGCAAGCTCTGCTAGTGAGGATGCCCTCCGCCAATACAATGAGCATAATGGGGACACGCAAGATCGACTTGCTTTATTCGGAGGCTCGATGTCGACTTACTTAAAGTCAAATTAACTTTGTAGTGTAGGCATGGCCTTAGTCATAATAAGTTTCTATATCAAAGGCGCCCAAACTCAAGGTCTCCATCCAGTTATTTTCTTTCAATCTCGTAATTTGTTGACTCTTTTCTCGCTTCCTCCCATTCTGATTAGCAGAAACTGTCAGCCTGCAGCTAGTATTTGACCTTGCCTCCAGAAGCCCTGCCTGTCCAAATTAACCCTTAACTAGGTGGTGTTCTATTTTATTAATTCATGGTGGCTAAATGCACACAATATGGCTGCAATTAGCTTGACAAAATTCTGGGGTAACATTCCCCTCAATTCCAGGGTAACTATCCTATGCATCATCAATACAATAGGTTGTACCCTGGCAAATAGCTTAGGACCAGATTTTCTGAGGGTCTCCAAAAATCTGCTGCAAAATTTGCAAGCACATTCATTTGCTTGTACAAATGTGGTAATTGTGTGTGTCACTGCATGTGTGCTTGTGCTACTCTATTTCTGCACTCAAAATGCCCAAGTGGATGTTCACCAAGTATGCTCATATACACAAACACATATAGTATATCCACCCATTTGGAGAATATACTTTTGGAGGTCATTGAAAAATAAAGCTCTTAGGAAAAATGAGGCTATATGTGAATCTTTATAATAATAAAGTGCAGTGACATCTGATGTATTAATACTTGCCACAAACTGAAATATGCTACGTAAGAGCACGTTATTTATTAAAATAGCTCTAAGACTTTAATTGTGGGAGCCAAGACTGTTCGCTTGTTCATGACCAAAAAACATTCGAAGGAATTCATCCCAGGTATTGCATAGCCTGTTTGTGCCTAATACTCTGGAGAAATTGCCCAAGAACAGTGTATCCTCACATAAAGATGCTGACAATGCCTGGGAGAGCTCGGATTATCTGCTGCATGCATGCCAGTACAAAATAGCCGAGAAGTGGCTGTTTTAACTTGGGCATTCAAATTTTCTTTCCATTTGTACGTTGATGCGAAGTGCTTTCTCAAGCCAGTTCTTCTATATCTCCATTTTATCTTCCACAGCCTTTAGGGCATGTGCACTCACTTATTTCATGCTGAGGTTAGCACAGAGAAATCCTAATGGGTGAATAGGTTAGTGTAGATCTGAATGAGAGAGCTGTGACCGACAGTCTGGCACCTTTCATTTAAGGGAGGTGAAAATCTGACTCAGCTGAGACATAAATCCTTACCAACAAAGTCAGGCTCATGAGGTATAAAAAGGTGTGCAAGACTCTTGTCATCTCACTGGCTGAGTAAAATGTTATTAGGATTCCTTCACTTAGGTAACCTCTTTAACTATTCATTTATCATGCTTTTTCCCCCCCTTTGCTGCATTCAGCATTTTAATTGATCTGCCAGTCTAGACATACAGAGCCTAATCCATTGATTGCAGTTGGCTTTGGCAGCATTTCCCTTTATTTCAATGGGGTTTGGATTAGACCCATTGCTGTTTTATACCTTTGAAATTAACAGCAAATGCAAGCTTCACTTGCAAAGCCTGTATGCTGAAAAGCAAGACTTGCCCCTTGGGACTTGCAAATGGGACCATCTCCACAGCTTAATTGCGCCTTCTTAATGTTACTAATAAATACCCTTGTAAATTATTTTGTAATATAGACAAAAGTCTTCTTACCGCACAATAACGCTAGCCTGAATGCGTGTGCTGCATAAAGAAGAGAATTATGTTCACCTAATTAAAAGACATATGAGATGGCTTCAAATCTTGCCCACCTGAACTCAGCATAAGAAGCCAAAGCCAGGGTACAACAATTCATCACTAAATCAAGGCTACCCTTTAAGGAGAGGGAGGGTCGAGTTCTATGATAAATCACTAAAGACCAGTACAGGGAAAGGCCTAGCGTAAGTAATAATCACAAGGAAATAGCTGAGAATGTAGGAAACCTTTGGCAATTCTCATATTACAGCAAAGGTTGGCAGGCGGGGAGCTAAGTGTTTTGGGGAAGTGAAATATAAAGGTTTGTGCATGTTTTTGACAGGTGCTATTTTGTAAGTTTCACGGAGTTTAACATTTCAAAGACTTTGAAGACAAAGATTCTGTCGATATTTGTATTTGCCCTCGCTTTGTACGCAAACAATCCTATAGAATGGTGTTTTGAGTTGGGCTGGTCAGAAAACAAGAATTCTGTTTCATGAAAAATTGAAGTTTTGCTATTTGTTTCTGTTGAAGACTGTTGAAAAAATGTGGGGAGGGGGAGTGAGAGAAAGCGAGCAAGAGACACACCGCCTCTGAACAGCCAATGGCCTGGTGGTCAGTGCTCCCCTAGAAGGTCCTGTTTTGAGCAGGGGGTTGGACTGGATGACCTCCTGAGGTCTCTTACAACCCTGATATTCTATGATTCTATGAATGTGGGAAACCCAGGCTTAAGTCCCTGCTCTGCCTTATTTGGCTCAGGGACGTCAATGCTGGTCTCCCACATCCCTGGGGAGTGCCTTAACAAGTGGGCTATTGGCTATTCTGGGGGTCTCTCTCTCTGATTTTGAGCAGACATTTCATCTGGGGTCTGAGAAACCTTCCCAAATAAATTTTGGTTGACACCAATATATTTCCACAAAAAGTTTTGGATTCAACAAATCGGTATCTTCCAACAAAGAGAAATAGGAGAACATTCCAAGCCAGCTCTAGTTTTGAGGCCCAGAATCAGCATCTAGTTTTAGAGCCCATGAGGCTTAGAAATGCACAGTTTTGTTTTGGACTCAGACAATAATCCCTGGATTCCATTCTCTCCTGAGTTCCATGGGAGCTATTCCCAGTTAAATCCAGAAGTGCTGCAGTAGCGTAAGTCTGCAAAGAATTGAGCCCCTTGTATTTAATAGCACAGCTGTTGGAGGAGGAGCCAGGGCTTGATTCTCTAGCTATATATGAGTTTATACTGCTGCTTATCACCATAGTATCTGAGCACCTTCCACTTCAAAATCAATAGCAATAGCAAAGTTCCCAGCAGACGTTGTAGACTTGCTGGCTCGTCTCCCTTTTCAGGGTAAAAGCTCTGCTTAGGGTAAGGTTTGGGTTGTTGTTTTTCTCCTTTCCAGTTAGTTTATTAGTTTGTTTTAGTTTAGCTTCAGGAGAAGGGGGCCCTTGGGAGATGGGTGTGTCGGCGCAGTGAGTGTCATTCTTGCTATGGGGAATTGCTTCTCTAAAGAGAAAGGTTTTGCTGTGTTTCCTAAAGATGGTCCGACTCTAGATTTACCTGCTCTCCTCTGGAAGTTTAACGGATAAGGCTGGATCCCCTCATCCCACAATACTTCGCCCCCGGCTCTCACACACTTTGTCTTGGCCTTGGTGATGTGCATTGTCCTAGAGAAGTGCAACTGTCTCTACTACAAGTGGGGCATGAAATCCAGGCTTCCTGCTTACGAATCAAGTCATTCAGCCACCAAAGATTCATAGATTCTAAGGCCAGAAGAGATCAGTGTGATCTCTTGTCTGACCTCCTGTACCACACAGGCCAGAGAACTTCCCCACCATAATTCCTGCTTGAACTAGAGTATAATCTTTCAACATCCAATCTTGATTTGAAGACTGCTAGTGATGAAGAATCCATCACAACCCTTGGTAAACTGTTCCAATGGTTAATTACCCTCACTGTTAAAAAATTACACCTTATTGCCAGTCTGAATTTGTCTAGCTCTAACTGCCAGGCATTGCATCTTGTTATAAAAGACAGTTACCTTTTCCGTAACTGTTGTTCTTCGAGATGTGTTGCTCATGTCCATTCAACTTAGGTGTGTGTGCTCGCCACATGCACTGGTGCTGGAAGTTTTTCCCTCAGCAGAATCCATAGGGGACCGGCTCTGGCGCCCCCTGGAGTGGCACGCACATGCCATGGTATATAGGGCACCGCCGGTTCCTCCCACCCTCAGTTCCTTCTTGCCGGAAACTCCGACAGTGGGGAAGGAGAGTGGGTTGTGGAATGGACATGAGCAACACATCTCGAAGAACACCAGTTACGGAAAAGGTAACTGTCTTTTCTTCTTCAAGTGATTGCTTATGTCCATTCAACTTAGGTGACTCCCAAGCAGCACCCCTTGGAGCTGGGTAGGAGTTCACGGACGTGTAGATTGCAACACAGCTCTGCCGAACCCAGGGTCATCCCTGGCCTGCTGGGTGATGGCGTAGTGGGCTGTGAACGTGTGCAACGAGGACCACGTCGCAGCTTGACAGATGTCCTGGATCGGGAAGTGTGCCAGGAAGGCTTCCGAAGATGCCTGCGCTCTGGTCGAGTGGGCTCTGACGATTGGCGGTGGAGGGACTCCCGCCAACTTGTAGCAGGTCCGAATGCAAGAGGTGATCCAGTTAGAAATCCTCTGCGTGGACACTGGGAGGCCCTTCATCCTATCACCTGTAGAGATGAAAAGCTGAGACGACTTACGGAAAGTCTTTGTCCGATCTACGTAGAAAGCCAGAGCCCTTCTTACGTCCAAAGCCTGAAGGCGCCTCTCTTCACCAGTCTGATGGGGCTCAGGGCAGAAGACCGGAAGGAAGACGTCCTGGCTCATGTGGAAAGTGGGCACCACCTAGGGAGGGAAGGCCGGGTGCGGCTGGAGCTGGACCTTGTCCTTATAGAAGACCGTGTACGGCGGTTCTGAGGTGAGGGCTCGCAGCTCGGAGACTTTCCTTGCCGATGTCACTGCCAGCAGGAAAGCTACCTTCCATGATAGGTGAGACAGGGAGCATGAGGCCAAAGGCTCGAAGGGCGGGCCCGTGAGCCTGGACAAAACCAAGTTGAGATCCCACTGAGGGGCCGGCGACCGGACTTGAGGAAAGAGTCTCTCGAGGCCTCTAAGGAACCTGACTGTCATGTCATGGGAGAACACCGTCTACCCCGGATTGGTGGATGAAAGACCGAAATGGCCGCCAGATGCACCCTGATAGAGGAGTGCGCCAGGCCCTGGTTCCTCAAATGAAGCAGGTAGTCCAAGATCAACTGCACCAAAGAATGCGAAGGGGAGATGCCCCGTTCGGCCGCCCAGCGAGAGAACCTTGTCCACTTTGCCAGGTAGGTCTGCCTAGTTGAGGGCTTTCCACTCTCAAGGACCTTCTGGACCCCTTCCAAACAGGCCCATTCATCTGGGTTCAGCCACGCAACATCCATGCGGTGAAGTGGACGGACGCCAGGTTGGGGTGAAAGAGTCGGCCGTGACCCTGTGACAGCAGGTCTGGTCGGTTCGGCAGGGGCCAGGAAGGGATCACTGACAAGCTTGATAGCGTCCTGAACCAGTGCTGGTGAGGCCACGCTGGGGCGATCATGATAACCTGCGCCCTGTCCCTCTTGATTTTCACTAGGACCTTGCTGATGAGCGGAATCGGAGGGAACGCGTACATCAGGCTTCCTGTCCACGGCAGGAGGAAGGCGTCAGAGAGGGAGCCCTTGCCCAGACCCCGTCTGGAGCAAAACCTGTGGCACATCCTGTTCTGCCTGGTGGCGAACAAATCCAGTTGGGGAGTTCCCCGCCTCTGGAAGATTGTGCCAACTACCTCCAGGTGGAGCACCCACTCGTGGTGAGAGGACAAGTCCCTGCTTAGGTGATCTGCTAGCGTGTTCCTGGCACCCGGAAGGTGACACGCTTCTAGATGGATTCCTTGGTCGATGCAAAAGTCCCAAAGACAGAGTGCCTCTTGGCAGAGGGCCAAGGATCGCGCGCCGCCTTGCCTGTTGATGTAGAACATCGAGGCTGCGTTGTACCTCCGACAGGTGAGGTAGGAAGACTGTGCATGCTCTGCACACCGCCCTGAGCTCTTTGACGTTTATGTGTAGCATCGATTCCTCTGGGGACCACATACCTTGGGTCTGGAGGGTGCCGAGGTGTGACCCCCAGCCGAGGTCCGAGGCGTCCGAAACCAACTCGACTGAGTGAAGAGTGCTGACGAAGGGAACTCCTTACAGGACTTTCCCAGGGTCGGTCCACCATCGCAGTGAGGTAAGTACTGTCGCGGGGATGGTAACGACCTTTTCCAGGTGGTCCCTGGACTGGGAGTAGACCGTCGCCAGCCACTGCTGCAGGGGTTGCATCCGGAGCCTGGCGTGGTGCACCACATATGTACACGCTGCTATGTAACCTAGTAGACACAGGCAAACCCTGGCCCTGGTCGGGGGAAACGTGGAGACTTCTGCGATGAGGTCTGTCAGTGCCCTGAACCTCTCCAGCGGCAGGAACACCCTGGCACAGGTCGAGTCGAGCACCGCGCCAATGAACTCTATCCTCTGTACCGGAACTAACATGGATTTTGTGTCATTCACAAACAGGCCGAGGCGACGGCGGGTGGCTAACAGCATCGCGACAGCCCCTTGGACCTGGCTCTGCCCTTGACTAGCCAGTTGTCGAGGTACAGGTAGATCTGGACACCCCAACGTCTGAGGTAGGCAGCCACCACTGAAATGCACTTGGTAAATACCCGCGGTGCTGTCGCTAGGCCAAACGGGAGGACCGCAAACTGATAGGGATTGGGACCCACCGTAAACTGGAGGAAGGGTCTGTGTCCTTTGAAGATGGCAATGTGGAAGTATACATCTTTCAGCTCGAGGGCGGCCTACCTGTCTCCCCACACCAGGGAAGGGATGATAGAGGCCAGGGAGATCATGCGGAACTTCAGCTTTGCTAGGAAGCAGTTCAGGTCTCGCAGGTCCAGCATAGGTCATAGACCGCCCTTAGCCTTTGGGATTAAAAGGTAGCGGGAATAGAGCCCTTTCTTCCTGAACTCTGGAGGAACGATCTCCACCACACCGAGCTGCAGTAACCCCTCTACCTGCTGCGTGAGGAGACTCTCGTGAGAAGAGGGGAGGGGGGGGTGGGAAGAAGGAGTAGAAAGCAACTGAAGGGTGTAACCCTGCACCACCGTACTGAGGACCCATCGGTCCAATATTATAGATGCCACGCAGGGAGGAAAGGAGAAAGGCGGTTGGCAAAACAGAGGAGAGAGGATCCTGGGAATAGTCTGGTATGTCGCCCTCGGGCATACCCTCAAAACGAGTGCTTGCCCGCCTGCTTATTGTGGGTCGAGCTCGACTGAGAGGCCTCCGAAGGCTGTTGGCTAGGACGCCGCTGGTAGCCTCTGGATTTCTTATGGGGAGGCTCCTGGCAAGGGTGGCTCCCCTGGCCCTAAGGCTGCTGCGGCTTAAACCGCTTGCGGGCAAGGTCGGGAACATACAGGGCCAGCATTTTAAGGGTCATGAGGGAGCCCTTTAGGCCATGGAGCTTATTGTCCGTCTGTTCCGCAAACGGGGCTTGCCCATCGAAGGGAAGGTCTTGCATCGACTGCTGAGCCTCCGTGGACAAGCCAGAGAGGAGCAGCCAGGATGCCCGGTGCATGGTGACGGCCGAGGCCATGGTTTGGTCGGCAGTGTCCGCCGCATCTGACACCGCCTGGAGTGTCACCCTGGCCGCAGTCCTGCCCTCCTCCATGACTGCCCGGAACTCCTTCCTAGAAGCCTCAGGAAGAGAGGCCTCGAACTTGGCCATGGCTTGCCACAGTTAAAATCACAGCGTCCCAGGAGAGCCTGATGGTTGGCCACCCTCAACTGGAGACTAGAGGACGCATAAACCTTACACCCAAACCAGTCAAGTCTCTTGGAGTCTTTGTTCTTAGGGGTAGCCCCGGGTTGACCTTGTCGCTCCCTGTGATTAACCGCCTCTCCCACTAGAGAGTTGGGAGCAGGGCGGGTTTGCACAGGTACTCGTGGCCCTTGGGTGGCACAAAGTACTTGCGCTCAGCCCCCTTGGAGATGGGGGGCAGGGAGGAAGGAGTTTGCCACAGGGCATTAGTGATCTTAGAGACCTCTTCAGGAAGAGGCAGAGCCACCTTGGCCGGTGCTGTGGAGCAGAGGACATAGAAGAGAGTGTCCGAGGGCTCCTCTAGCGCCTCTGCCTGAAGACCCAGGTTGGCAGTGACCCTCTGCAGTAGTTCCTGGTGCGCTTTAGCATCATCCGGAGGAACCGGGGGAGTGGGCCCCTGTGACGGTGCTGCCTGTTGGAGCCAGCTGAGGTCACTCAATCAGGGTGAACTGCAAACAAAACGGGGCAGACCAACCCCAAACGCTGGTGGATATTCCAATATTTAGATTTTCCAAGCCAGCACAAAACAATTTCTATATTACCATACAGGTTACTCAGAAGGCCAAACAACGCAGTTCCCTTAAGGTGCCCAGCCTCAGGCCTCCGTCCAGACACACCTGTCAGATATGATGATGATTACTGAAAATCTTATCTCATCGTATAAAAGAAAAGGTTCTTCCAATCCCAAAGGATCAGCCACATACCCAGGTTCAATTATAACTTAGATCTTACCCAAAATACACGCTTTGTAATAAGTCAATTCTTATTAACTACGCTAAAATGTATTTAAAAAGAAAAGAGGGAGAGTGTTGGTTAAAAGATCAATACACAGACAGACTTGAATTCAATTCTTGAGGTTTAGATGCATAGCAGAGGTGAACTTGTAGTTGCCAAAAGTCCTTTCAGAAATAGTCCATAGGTTATAGTCCAATGTCCATATTCAGGGTGGCTCCAGTCAAAGACTGGGGATCTCAGTCCTTATGGCTTAAGGTTCCCCCCTCTTGAAACCAAAGCAGATCTGAGATGATGTATGATCATGTCCCAGGGTTCTTATACATTTCCAGCAGCCTTTCGGCCTGAGAAAACAATAGGCTTAATTCTCCTTCCTCTAAACATCATGGCAATTAGCACAGGGTAATTTATCCATTAAACAGTTCAGATACAGGTTACTACAACCTTCAAAGAGACATAGAGACAATAATACTATTTCACTCAAGTATCATCATAAATGTTAATATTCCTTTTTTGATCTTTGAATTAAAGTTATAGCAATAGACAAGACTTGTTTGCTGACATCACAAGACCTGAGCAAACATCTCCCCTTGAGATCTCTAACAATGCAGACTTGCATTTCAAAGCTCTATTCATTTACCTATCTTCCTAACCAGTTCTTAAGGTTCATCCCTAGGTCAGGTTATTCTGTGAGTTAATTAACTCTTCCTGGCCCTGTCACCTTTCATGAAATATTATATTACACCCATAACATCACAGCCCCATTATAGCCACGTCTGGCAAGGACGAGGAAGATGCCGGTGCCGTAGGGTCCCCCACAACCATTAGTGGCCCAGTGGCTTGCACCCCTGCTCCCTCTTGGACCTGCAGGGTCCTCGCGCCCGAGGCTTCGAGCACCGGAGGACGGGAGTGAGAGGCACCTGGTCTCTCCAAGGCTCCGGACACCAAGCGGGCGGCCTGGGAGGGCTGGGTGAACCCCCACGGGTTCCATGAATACCACGGCATCGGCCACTGTGCCTGAGGCCATGGGGCTGGTTTCGGTGCTGGCAATGTAGCCGGTACCGCCGGTACCAGAGAATGTCCCGCCATCAGGGAACCTCACTCCGAACCAGGGCTGGCTCCTGAGCGGTCGCTCCCAGGTGACCAGGACAGAGCGGTGGCTCTGTCCCGATCGGTGCTAGTCACTGCACCTGGAGTCCGATCTGGAGCGGGGTCTTAGGACCGGCGGCGCTTGCCGTATGTGCAACGGCTTGGGGCCAGCGATCTACATTTCACGCTTGATGAGCGGTACCGGGATGAGGAGTGGGACTGGGAGTCGGAACGGGCCCGGTGCTGGGAAGCGCCCGCCCGCGGTGATGCCCTCCTAGGGGATCGGTGACAGTCCGAGGAATGGTAGAGTCGATCCCTCGACGGTTCCTGGAGCGGTACCGTGGTCTCGGAGATACCGGGTGCCGGGACCGGTACTCCTGCCAGGGGGCGCATGCCTCCAAAGATCTGCGCCCGGTGGCTGGCGAGCTGCGCCTCGAGCCTCTCTGCCCATGCTCAAGGTCCGGGGACCGAATGGGGCTGCGCTGCATCTGCCTATCGCGGTCAGATGCGTGGCGGCTACGGGAGGGTGAGCATTGGCGGAACGTCCCCTGCGACGGGGAACCGGGCTGCTGAGGTGGAGACTGAAGCGGTCCGAACGCTGGTTTACCCTGTGACCGGGGAACTACAGAAGCCAGTGTGGGCAGCACTGGGAGGGACATGATCTCCTGCGCCACCTGCAGGGCCTCCGGTGTGGATGGCACCCGGAGCTGACGGAGGCCTCTGCCGCTATCCGGGGTAGCCGGCGGGGAGTGGGTTGGGCTACATCGCTCCACCAGAGCTCGGGCCCGAGATCCTGGCGTGGGTGAAGAGTTTCCCGGCATAGGATTTTATTCACACCCAGTCTTATCCTTTCCCTTGCATGAGTCTGGAGACCGGCCTCGTCCCCCCTTCTTGGGCTTCTTGGTCAGAGCCACGGATGGGGACCAGTGCCGGCCAGTGGACGGTCCCAGTGGGGCGCTGCGTACCAATGTCACGGTACTCTGCATCAAGTCAGAGCGTTGCTCCGGTGCCGAGATGAGGGCCGACTCCATAAGGGGCGCTCAAACAAATATCGCGCTCCTTCTAGTCCTTGGCTTGAAGGACTTGCAAATTTTGCACTTCTCACTAATATGTCCTTCGCCCAAGCAACACAGACAACTGCTGTGTGGGTCACTAACGGGCCTGGGCCTCTTGCAGCGATCACAGGGCTTAACGCCTGGGGATTGGGGCATGCCCCGTTCTGAGGCAAAGTCCCGTTCTGGACCTACAAAGTCTCTAACTATAGCTAAGGGATTTATAAACACTAATAAAAAAAACTATATACAGTATAAACAGGAGATAACTAGTTCGTATGAATGAGCAGCTACACACTAGCTGAAGCAGGAACAGTTCCAGCTCCGTCACTGGCGGCAAGAAGGAACTGAGGGTGGGAGGAACCGGCGGCACCCTATATACCGTGGCATGTGCGCACCACTCCAGGGGGCGCCAGAGCCGGTCCCCTATGGATACTGCTGAGGGAAAATCTTCCGGCACCGGTGCACGTGGCGAGGGCACACACCTAAGTTGAATGGACATGAGCAACACATCTCGAAGAAGAACTTTGTCTGATGACTGAAGAGTCCATTATCAAACTACAGCACAAAGCAATTGCAAATATTCCCTTGACTGTGCTGGATCCCTTCTCTCCCGCATAATTTGGAACTACGCACCAGGATCTTGTGCTGGGGATGCTGCTCATTACATAGGACATTTTAAACATGTGGTTTGCAGCTATAAGCATAAGAAAACTCTGAGCTAATTAACTAACTAGTGTTAGCAATAACAATAAGTGTGAAGGGATAGATGCAGTCGGCCAAGAATATCAGCAGATAGCTCTAGACCGAAGAGCTAACAAGCCTTTTCTTCCTTTCCCAACTTCACTGTGTCTCTTGCTGGGAGTCAGTGTCCCTCTAAAAGTATTGCTTGCACTTCATGAACACAAACCTGCTGCTAAGCTGACTCACAGAACCAAACACCTCCTTCCCCTTAGTAAGCGTAGACAGGAGCGAAGGAGGGAGGAAGAGGGCCAGGAGAGCCAATGGAAGGGAACCGCAGCTGGGCTCTATGCTCCCTGCTCCGTTGGAGATCGTAGAAACTTGGCTATGAAAAATATACATTGCGAGATCCACAATAAATGAAAGGCTGGCCAAACAGTGCTGGAGCCAGATAACATCTCTACCCATTCGATTAAGTTAGTTCGCAGGACAAAATGTTCATCCAACCAGCATTATCCCTGCTGAGATGGGTAAGAGTCCATTGTCACAGTGGTGGAGTGTAAACACAGCATGCTGTGGAGCTCTGGTGCCATCAGTTATTACATCGGGGGAACAGCATCACCTTGGGTCTTAAACGGCACAAAGGCTGGGTTGTGTCTTCATGTCCAGGAAAGCAGCCCATGAGAACCGGGTCAGACTGTCCGGGATATAAAATAAAATATATGGAGATATACCTATCTCCTAGAGCTGGAAGGGACCCCGAAGGGTCATCGAGTCCAGACCCCTGCCTTCACTAGCAGGACCAATTTTTGCCCCAGATCTGCAGCTGTCAGTTTGCCAGGGATGTAGGAGGAGATGCCTCACCTTTGGGGGGCAGGATTGTGGTTTCCACCTGTTTAAGGTTACTCTCTTTCACTGTCGATGCTGACATCACCCCACACTACACTGGCAAACACCTCACTTCCATTAGTGACTGTTGTTGGACCCAATACAAGTGGATTTCCACCCCCCACCCCTGGGATCAGCGCAGAGCAACTAAGGGCTTTAAGCAACCTAGGGCTTTCCTGCTCCATAGTTACATCGATGATGGGATGACTTGGGGCTAAGCCAGAAACTGAAGCAGGGTAAAAGGAGGGGAAGGAGCTGCAGAACTCAGTAAGCTGCCAAGATCAAATAAGTAACTGTTGAACATCCTCGAGTGGTTGAATCGTACCGTGCATCACGGAGATACAGGGTCATGTCAGTGCTGTGCTGCTGCCCGTCTCTTTACACGATCATGTTCTACTAGAGATATTTCAGTCTGTCTAGTTTCTGCCTGTCCTTGTACCTGTTTCCCACCACTTGTTTTTTTTTCTCTGGGACAAAATCCTGCAGTCCTTCCTCAGGCAAATGCCCACTGACTTCCCTGGAAGCTTGGACTGAATAAGAACTGCAGTATTCTGCTCTCAGTCATTCTGCTTAACTCCCTCAGTTCAGCCTGGGATTTCTCTTCAAGCTTCTGTGTCAGACATCAAGTGCCCCACCCCTGCCGGTGCCCCCTTTCGGTGCACGCCCCTGCACACCTCACAAGCCACCACTGTCGCAGTTTTCAACTCAAATACCACCCCAGTCAGGGCTCTTCTATTGGTTCCCAGGGTTATCTCCTCACCCACCCTTGGTTCAACAGCAAGTCCATAAGGCATAACATGAAACAGCCTCACGTGATTCTTTCCTGCCTCTTGTTTGTCCCAGCCCCTCCTCAGACTTGTACTCTCCTTTCCACTAAGAGAGGGAGACCCCCCAGGTCCTTTCCCTATTGTATCTCCTTATCAAAATAAACCTTTAAATAGTCCATACCATCCAAGGCTAAACTAAAGGCTGATCCTGCCTGACTCCCTTGCCCAGCCAGTTCCACCTCCCTAGCCCCAAGAAGAGCTGCCCAAGCCCCTTTCCTTGCTGGCAACCCTTCTTGTTTTATATTACCCGCTCAGCCTCCAGCCCAGCTGTGAGTGATCGCTCATTAGTCAGCCAAAGCGTGCCTGTTTCCGGGCTAATCTGCTCCCCCAAGGAACCAGTCACTAGTGATAGGGGCTGGTCCCACTTCCCCTTTGAAAGGGACCCTGCACCCTCTGGCACCTACTTACCCACAAGGGATGAGACCATACATGAGTAATGCAGGTTCACCCTAAATGAATGCCAGTCAAATCTTTTACCATATTCACCATCATGTGTTCTGTATGTGGCTCGTCTTACAGAGACTGTCTAAGGAATCATCTAAGGACGTTTTTTCTAAAATATATGCTCGAATGCAAACAGGAATTACTCTGGGGAAGTTCTCTGGCCTCTGCCAGATCAGACTCCATGATCACAAGGGAGACTGTGAATCATTCTGGGCCTGCTCCAAGGCCCACTGAAGGCAAAGGGATTCTGAGAGGAACATAGGGCTGAAAAGGATGACGTGGGTTATTGAGTCCAATCCCTGCTATCCCTGGTCACATAAACCTCTTCATAACCTTATCATAATCATAATGATCTGGAGGATGGCGTGGACTGCACTCTCAGCAAATTTGCAGATGACACTAAACTGGGAGGAGTAGTAGATACGCTGGAGGGTAGGGATAGGATACAGAGGGACCTAGACAAATTAGAGGATTGGGCCAAAAGAAACCTGATGAGGTTCAACAAGGACAAGTGCAGAGTCCTGCACTTAGGTCAGAAGAATCCCATGCACTGTTACAGACTAGGGAACGAGTGGCTAGGCAGCAGTTCTGCAGAAAAGGACCTAGGGGTTACGGTGGACGAGAAGCTGGATATGAGTCAACAGTGTGCCCTTGTTGCCAAGAAGGCTAACGGCATTTTGGGCTGTATAAGTAGGGGCATTGCCAGCAGATCGAGGGACGTGATCATTCCCCTCTATTCGACATTGGTGAGGCCTCACCTGGAGTACTGTGTCCAGTTTTGGGCCCCACACTACAAGAAGGATGTGGAAAAATTGGAAAGAGTCCAGCGGAGGGCAACAAAAATGATTAGGGGGCTGGAGCACATGAGTTATGAGGAGAGGCTGAGGGAACTGGGATTGTTTAGTCTGCAGAAGAGAAGAATGAGGGGGGATTTGATAGCTGCTTTCAACTACCTGAAAGGGGGTTCCAAAGAGGATGGATCTAGACTGTTCACAGTGGTACCAGATGACAGAACAAGGAGTAATGGTCTCAAGTTGCAGTGGGGGAGGTTTAGATTGGATATTAGGAAAAACTTTTTCACTAGGAGGGTGGTGAAGCACTGGAATGGGTTACCTAGGGAGGTGGTGGAATCTCCTTCCTTAGAGGTTTTTAAGGTCAGGCTTGACAAAGCCCTGGCTGGGATGATTTAGTTGGGATTAGGTCCTGCTTTGAGCAGGGGGTTGGACTAGATGACCTCCTGAGGTCCCTTCCAACCCTGATATTCTATGATTCTATGATTCTATGTTCCGGGTTAAAACTCATTAGGTTGTTCGCCCCCACAACTCCTACTGGGAGGCTGCCCCAGAACCTCACTGCTCTGGGAGTTAGAAATGTCCAGCCTCGATTTATTCATTTATACCCATTTGTTCTTGTGCCAAGGCTGTGCTTTAGCTTAAGTAGCTTTTCCCTCTCCCAGGTACTTACCACCCCTCTGTCCCCAACTCCCAGTGCAGTTCAGTTATAGCAAGCAGTCATATCCCAGCTCAGCTTTCTTTTTAGGTTGAATGCGAGAGATCCTATAAAAAGAGGTAATGCTGTTAAACTGCAGTCTCTGGTGTGAACTCAGACCCGAGTTGGCCTTCTGGGAGAAATTCTTCCAGCGTGTACTCCTGAGCTTCACACCACTACCACTTCAATGCATCTTATCCAATGGCAATAAAAAGTGATAATTAATTATTTGCAAGGTATTTCCAGGACGTCGCAAATATACATTCCACCTATTTTCAAAAATAGACAAAATTCCCCAGGTAATTCCCACCCTCACTTCTGGGCTGTAATGGGAAATATTATGAAAAGAAAGTAAAACTGCCAGTCTCCTTTCCTCTCCCCCCCATGATGGCTTTCTCACTTTCAGCCAGCAAAGTTCAAAGGTAGCTAATGAAAGTACCATTATGCTTTGCTAGCTGTCAACTCTCACAGGAGAAAATCGCAGGAGCCAGATAAACTGGCAAAAGTTGGGTGCCTTTTTGTTATGTCTTCACATGCCAATGACAACACACAACAACAAAAGCTCACTCTGCAAAACAAACTGCTTATCATTCTACTGCAAGCCCAGGAAAAATTAAGTAGAAGCTGAATGAATCGTGCTTTGCTGGGAAACATTTAAAAGTCTTTTCCTGCCCTCTGAGAATTCTGTTGAAGCCCTGGTGGAGGAAATAAGAACCACTGCCGAGTTTAAAGAATAGTTTTCAAATCCATATTTTTCATCTCACATAACTAACTGCAGGTTAATAAAATATCCATTTGTGGTGCTCAGTTCTGCCACGATTTTACACGTTGGGCCCGACTCCCCACAGCCCTGCGTCTCGTTTAGTCACTCACACTAGCATAAAGTGATTCTCAATTGGTAAATCAGGCTAGTTTAGTGGTTTTCAGACTAGGGAACTCACCTCCTCCCCCTAAACCAGGGGTGGTCAATCTGGGGCTCCGGAGCCACATGCGGCTCTTCAGAAGTTAATATGCGGCTCCTTGTACAGGCACCGACTCCAGGGCTGGAGCTACACGCGCCAACTTTCCAATGTGCCGGGGGATGCTCACTGCTCAGCCCCTGGCTCTGCCACAGGCCCTGCCCCCACTCCACCCCTTCCCACCCCCTCCCCTGAGCCTGCTGTGCCCTCACTCCTTCCCCGCTCCCCCCCCCAGAGCCTCCTGCACGCCCGAAACAGCTGATCGGGAGGTGCGGGAAGGGAGGGGGAGGCGCTGATTGGTGGGGCTGCCGGTGGGTGGGAGGCGCTCGGAGCGGGGTAGGGGAGCTGATAGGGGGCTGCTGACATGTTACTGTGGCTCTTTGGCAATGTACATTGGTAAATTCTGGCTCCTTCTCAGGCTCAGGTTGGCCACCCCTGCCCTAATGGAAACGCTTCAAGAAAATACTAAAATGTAGAAGCAAATCTATAAACCTGGTGAAATAGAGCTAAATGCAACTCTAACTGTATTAGCTGAAACTGAACCTCTTATCCCTGGACTTAGGAAAGAGGGTGTTTGCTTGTAAGAGCAGGTGTTGTTTTCTGTCAGACTCCCAGACAGAAGAAGGCAGTTGCTTGGTGTTACCACAGAGGCTAATGAAGCGTCCTGCATACATATGTGCTGGGCAACATCCTTCTGTGAGAACAGGAGAAAGGAAAGAACTTGCTTCCCAGGTGGGAGGGAGAAGGGGGAGGAAGCTCCAAGTGAAAGACTGGGGGAGAGAATTCAGGAGAGCTGGGGGTCAGACAGAACGGATTCCTGGGGAACCAGACAAACCAAAGGTGAGACTCTGTCAGAAAGAAGCAGAAAAGTGAGCAACAGAGAAATAAAACATGAGTTTGCAAATCCAACAGAGCCGAAATAGGCTGTCTGTAGCTATATGAGAATACGCAAGGTGAGAGTTTGGGCTGGGAAATCAGGTTCTTCCCAGACTTTATTTAGTCACAGATTCATAGATATTTAGGATGGAAGTCTGAGCTTGTCATCCTCTAGTCTGACAGGCCACAGACCCTCACCCACTAATTCCTGCATCAAGCCCCCAAAAGAGCAGAGCTTCCCAAATGGGAAGGTTGTGGATGGGCCATGGGCCTGGTGAGGAGGGGAAGGGAGGGAAGGGTTGGAGAGCGAGCCTGACCCATACTCAACCCGCAGCAGTGGCTTCTCTCCTACAGGGCTGGATCTGGCTCCCCACTCCGGGCGTTGCAACCTGGCACATTGGGCACAGCACCACTCAGGTTTGGCCCTGCCACCCATATGCCAGGGCGCAACACCACTCACTCACATTTGGCCTGGCCTCCCCTCCGTCATGATGGCTGGGGTTTGAAGGAATGGGATTTCCCCAGAAGCAGGACAAGGAAATCAGGAATTAGCGCTAGGATGTAAAAACTCAAGGGGATTCACAGAGACAAAGGATGTTTGGGCCGGAGACTGGAAGAACAGAGGAGCATGTTTTGTAGCAAGGTGTCCTTTTCTAACTGCAGGACCACCTGAGCAAGAAGAAAATTGGCTGGAGGGGGGAGAGACAGAGACACACTCCATGATTTAGAGAAGCCACATGCCAGAGAGGGATCTGGACACCTTAGAGCAGGGGTCAGCAACCTTTCAGAAGTGGTGTGCCGAGTCTTCATTTATTCACTCTCATTTAAGGTTTCGCGTGCCAGTAATACATTTTAACCTTTTTAGAAGGTCTCTTTCTAGAAGTCTATAATATATAACTAAACTATTGTTGTATGTAAAGTAAATAAGGTTTTTAAAATGTTCAAGAAGCTTCATTTAAAATTAAATTAAAATGCAGAGCCCCCCGGACTGGTGGCCAGGACCCGGGCAGTGTGAGTGCCACTGAAAATCAGCTCACGTGCCGCCTTCCACACACATGCCATAGGTTGCCTACCCCTGCCTTAGAGGATCTACCCAAATCCCACAAATCACTCAAGTATAGTGAGGAAACTGAGGCAGGGGTGGCATATAGGTGTTATTGTTCTGTCTTGATTTGTATCTCTCTTGTGCTATCTAAAGTAGGGAGTGGTGTACAAACTCGGTGTGTTATGGAACCAGAGTGCCCACAAGGTCGGAGCTCTGAGACAGGATTCGATTAAACCAGTGGGGTGTCCGTGGGGGATCAGCACTGGTGCCGGGACAAGGTTCCATTTTGGTGAAGGGGTAACAGGCAGAGAGTCTTTGCCAAGGAAGTGTGCCCGAGAGGCCAGGAAATGGGACAGCCCTGGAGACTACTGACCAAAACAAGCTAAAAAGCCCACGGGTCCAACATGTGGGGACCAAACCAACAGCTTGGTGAGTGTCCAAAGCGGGAGTTTTACCAGGGTTGTGGCAGCACCTAATTCCCATTGACTGTTAGGATTATTATTTATTTTTTGTATTACAGTAGCACCTCGGGACCCCACGCTGCTAAGCACCAGACAAACAGTCCCTGCCCTGAGGAGCTCACAAAGTAACTGTAAGACAAGAGATGATTGATGGATACAACAGACAAGACCAACACAGGGGAACATTGAGACAATATTGGTCAGCACGATGAGCTGTGGGCACAGCACTCCAGTTCCCTAACCAATGTAAAAATTGTCTTTGGAAGCTGGGCACCAAGCTGACATTTTTGCCTTTGAAAATCTCCCCCTAACTTGATTTTGTCAGTCGGAACTTGTTTGTCTCTTCCACAGCACAATAGCCGCTTTTCACAGAACAATGGGAAAGATAGCCGAGCATATTCTCTTTTAGAAATCAATGAGCTGTACCAGCATCAACCAGCCCGAACATTTCATCACAAATTGAATTAGCTTCACACACAAAAATAACCAAAACACGGAGTCAGTAAGAAAAACTTGTAAACTTTCCTTTCCTTCCAGCAAAGCTGAACTTTAGGGGGTGACCTTGAAAGCAGCGTCTGCACAGACTTAACTACAGAGCGAGGGTGGAGGCTCAGGAGCTGTGCCCGAGAGGCTGTGAGGCGGAGTGGGGAGAGAAGCAAGGAAGGCAGGAGTAGGAAAGGAAGGCAGAATTGGAGGAATTGGAACGGAATAAGTAGGGGAAAGCAAATTGTGATGAAGACTATCCCCTGAGGCAACAGGAAAACAGCAGTGCACGGTGGAAGGCTGGGGAAGAGAGAGATTTCTAGATTTCAACACCAGAAGGGACCATTGGGATCATCTAGTCTGCCCTGCATAACACAGGCCAGAGAACTGCCCCCAAATGACACCTGTGTGAATTCAGATGTACCTTTTAGAAAAAACACCCAGTGTTGATTTTAAAATTGTCAGCAATGGCGAATCCGCCACAGTCCCTGGTTAATTCTGTCAGAAACTGAGAAGCGGGGTCAGACCAGCAGCAGTCAGGCCTAATGGTGAGGCCAGGGGTCAGAGCCGGGGGGGCAGAGCAGGCATCAGGAACCAAGCAGGGGTTGGAACAAGGCTGGGGCAGGAGCAGGCTGGGGCAGGGGCCCATTGGCAGAACCACCAAGCAGCAGCAGGGGATATTCCTGGTGAGATCGCGATACTGAGCAGACTGGCTCTCTCTGGGAGCCTATATCCCTGGCCTTGGGGTCACCTGGTTAGAGTTTTGCCCCTGGATTGGCTGAGCCCTGGTTGATTGATGTGGCACTCTCAGGTAGTCAGGCTGAGGGATGGCTTATCAGCACTTACGAGGCTCAGAGATGACATGTTACCCTCCCTGTTCAAGACGTACACCTTCTTTCCACTCTGGCTTAACAAGCTTCAGCTTCCAGCCCTTGGAGCTTATTACACCTTTGTCTGCTAGACTGAAGAGCCCATTATCAAATTATTGTTCTGCACGCCAGCACTTATAAAGCGTGCTCAAGTCGCCCCTTTAGCCTTCTCTTAGGTCAGCTAAATAGACTGAGCTCCTCAAGTCTGTCACTCTAAGGCATGTTTTCCATCCTTTCATTATTCTTGTGGCTCTTCTCTGAACCCTCTGCAATTCATAAACATCCTCCTGGAATTGTGGGCACCAGAACTGGACACATATTCCAGCAGTGGCCACATCAGTGCCAAGTACACTCCCCACTCCTATTCAATATTCCCCTGACCAGTTCTTTCCCCCCACTACCCAGAGTGCACAGGTTCACAGACAGACTCTGGAGCTGAAGAAATATGTCATATGTTTCCTGCTTCAGAGAGGGATCAATCCACCAAAACAGGGCACAGCATAGGGTTAAATGCACCTTCAACACGTTCTTACAGCTATTCACTATATATTGCACAAGCACTTTTCCTGCCTAGCCCTAAGATTAGTTTGCTAACTCAGTTGTTTACCTGATCGGATTGCTGGCTCAGCTTTCACCTGGCTGTTCTCTTTCCTTGCCAGACAAGCAGGCATCTTTTCACATGTCCCAACGTCCAAATATACATTGTACATATTGCAGCCTACACCTGCTCATACATCCAAGGATTGCATTAGCCCTTTTGGCCACAGCATTGCAAAGGGAGCTCATGCACAGCTGATTACCACCAGGAACCCCCAAGTCCTGGGACTGGAAGAGAAGGCAACAATGGACGATGAAAGAAGAGGTACCATGGGATTGCGAAAGAGGGCAGCAGTGGGAGGGGGAGGCCAGGGAGGAGACACCTCAGAGGCTCTGAGGGAAGGCAGCCAAGAGATAGTGAGGGAAGCAGAAAGACAGACCAAAAAGAGAAGAGGGAAAGGAGACGGACACAGGAGGAACACACGCTGCTTCCAGATGCTTTCGTATTGCAGGACCATGCCGCAGGCAATTGTAACAATAACCCCAATACTAGTTAATCACCTTTATGGTGCCAGGCCTGAACTAACCCCCAGGGCTAGCACAGGCCAGAGCTCTGGCCAGGCGATATTTGGCTCTGATTCAGCTTGGGCTGAGCTTTAAAAGCTACCCCATGGGGATGGGTTCCCTGCAGCGCCTCCGTTACCAGGAGAGCTGAACCAAACGCCTGGGTCTGACTTGTCAGGAGTCGAGCACGACTGATTTCCAGCTGTGCTGCTCGGCACATTCCAACACCAATTGCACAGAGCATGATTTCCAGAGTCGTCTACTTCCAGCGACAGCTCACACAGAGTCAGAGAACCCAGACCCAACACGCTGGGTTCAGAACCTTTCAGCCCCGTAAGATTTCCCTAGAATGTTGGGTGTGCCCAAAACCTTAAAATCTCAGTGAGATTCAAGCAAATGACCCTCAACAGTGCCCAGTTTGATACAATCACTGGGTCCTGTTCTTACCGGGCTCCCACATCGCTGTGCTGCAAGCCCAAGCACCACTGTCGCCATGCTCTGGTGCTAGTCTAGCGCTGTAAAGGTTAGAAAGGGACTTTGGAAATAAACACCACGTGTGTCACTTTCCCATAAGAACAGGAGCAATCCGTACTTTTTTTATTCTGCATTGCCTGAAAATATGTAACTAGCATGGGACTAGAGCAAGCACTGCCCTTATTCACAAGCAAAGACAGATGTCTCACGCGGCCCAACAACCAACTCTGCAACCTCCAGACCGCTCACAGCTCTTTCACCCAGAGTGGGACTAGAATGACAGGAGAGAACTAACCACCAGAGCCCAGCTCCTGCTGGCAACGGCACAGGAGAGTGGGGCTCGATGCACATGAGTTCTCTCGCTCTCAGAGACTAAAGACGGCTTGTACACAGCCCAAGGTGATGCAGCTATGCCTGGTTCTCTTCGTTATTGTTATTTTTATACAGTGCTCAAGAGCATGCTCGGTGCTTTGTGACACATAAGAAGAAAGGTCCTTGGCCCAAAGAGCTTTCAGTTAAAGGCCCCGAGCCTGCAATTGCAGAGGTGCACCCAGGCAGAGCCCACTGAAGTCAGTCGGGCTCCATGGAGACATGGGCCCACATGTAAGCCCTTCCCTCGTCACCTCCAAGCTGACAAAGCATTCAAGCCCTCCCGCACCATCGCCTTAAGCAGACAGAAAATGGACGTTTCCAAAGTCTAACCGCCCAGTTGGCCTATTCAGCTTCCACTAGCATTTAAATTCTGGCTAGGAGACTGATCCAGATTCAGCAAGAGGAATGTCTCCTTTCCATTCCGCCCGCTCTTGACTCCCCGCTTTTCTATGCACCTGAAAGCTGATGCAGCGGTTTTGGATGGCGTAAAGGACCTGGTCCAATTGCACAGAACATTAGAATTTGACCAAGAGCAGTGAGGCAGGTGCTCAGGGTACCAAATGCAATATCCAAGCGGCAAGACCCTTGAGATGGGTTGGCTTAAAATTACTTTCATTACTACCTGGCACTTCTACAGTGCTCTTCACGTGAGGATCCCTAAGCGATTTACAGCATTAATTGGTTAAGCCTCATAAAGTCCCTGTTGCATAGCCAATATTACACTCATTTGGAAGATGGGTAGCAAAGCCATAGAGCAGTAAAATGACAGCACATCAGTGGCCTTTTTAAAGGCGCATGTGTTGTCTGGTGACCAGAGCTTTAACCATTCCCTCCCTTCAAGAACTTCAGCTGCATTGAACAGTCCACCAGAAATTCTGATTCTGGTAAAATGGGGATAATGCTGCTGAGCTCCTTTGTAACATGAAAAGCTCTATAGAAGACAGGGGTGCCCGAAACATGGGGGCCCAGGGGGCCATGCCCCCCCCCGCCTCCACTTACCAGCCGCAAAGGTGAGGCACGGGGAGGAGGGGATGGAGAGGAGCGAGTGGAGGGGGCGGGATCTTGGGGGCAAGAGGTGGCACAGGAGCGGGGCCTCAGGGGAATGGGCGGTGAGAGGGTGGGGGGCAGGGGCAGTGCAGAGGCAGGGCCTCTGGGGGGAGGGGCACTGTGGGTGCGGGGCCTCAGGGGGCAGGGTGGAGCCACAGTTCAGGTGCCGGTGGCCCCCACACACTTTTAGGGAACTTCCACCCCTTGTGATAGAAGAGCTTGGTAGTAATGGTTATAGCAAACTAACCTCCGTAGCTTCTGGTGATGAATGCAGGCTTGAGATGATACCTGTGCTCCTTAGGCTCATTTCTGGTTTAATTGGCTCCCTCGCCCTGGATTTAATTGCTTAAACTGGGAGTGACATGACACAGCCAAATTCCTTTACTGAACACACTGGCCAGCAATACCAGCTACTACAGCAGTTAGTTAAAGGTGACATAAAGGAGCGGCGATACCATTTGGACTCTTCTAATCAATGTTTTTTTGTAGCGGGGCTGGACACAGAGCTATCGAACGCCGGTATTCCTAAAGCACCTATCCTCGTAGGATTTAGGCAGTCGGGAGATGAAGGAGAAGCCTGCAGATGAAATAAGAAAGCCGTGGCCAGAAGAAGACAATCACAGGCTGGATTCTCTCCAGGGCTCTAGCTGGCCAACTAAAAGGTATCTGCCCAGAGGGGAACACTTTGCTGGTGTAAAGCTGGCATAGTCCGCACTTGGGCAGGAGTGAGGGCAGCTGAGCTCACCAACTTGCAGCTGCCAAAACTGGGAACAACCCCTAGGCAGCTCTCGCACCAGGGCTGGGATCAGGGCTGGCAAAGACAGGCTGACAGAATCAGAAGGCTATATCCTGCTTCCTGACTGTACCCCCTCATGTACACACACACACACTCCTGCACCCAGCAGATCTCAGCTCCGGAAAGAATCTGGCCTCAAACTCTGTGGCACACAGAAGGACCAGAGAAGAGCAGATTCCAACCTTCCATGCAGCATTGAGCTAAGAGGCTCTGTGCTTTAGAGCAGCAGCAGAATAGTTAATTCAGACTTGTTTAGATTCACACACTAGAGCTTTAAACCAAAGACCTGGCAAGGTCCATGGGTTTTTCCCACGCTCTCAGGATCTTTATCAATAATCTGGAAGAAAGAAAAAAATGATTGTGGGTAAAGTTTGCAGATGACAAAAATTGGTGGAGAGGTAAATAAATATAGGGACAGGTCAGTTCAACAGAGCAATCTGGATTACATGGTTAGCTGGGCTCAAGTGACCAACGTTGGGGGGGAGGGATAGCTCAGTGGTTTGAGCATTAGCCTGCTAAACCCAGGGTTGTAAGTTCAATCTTTGAGAGGGCCTCTTAGGGATCTAGGGCAAAAATTGGTCCTGCTAAAGAAGGCAGGGGCCTGGACTCAATGACCCTTTGGGGTCCCTTCTAGCTCTATGAGATAGGTGTATATCTCCATATATTATAGGTTTGAATACAGCTAAATGCAAGATCAGACATCCAAGAACACAGGTCACACTTATGGAAGGGTGACTGCATTTTAGAAAGCAGCCACTCAGAAAAGGACTTGGGGTGATGGTGAAACTGAACCAGAGAGATGTGGTGGCCAAGAGAGCAAACACAATCCTTGGTTATATAATCAGGGAACTGATTAGTAGTGTTAGGGAGGTGTTATTACTGCTGCTTCCGGCATTGCTGAGACCATTACTGAAACACTGGGTCCCGTTCTGGGGTTCACACTTCAAAACGATGGTGACAAATTGGAAAGGAGTCAGGTAAAGAATGATTCAAGGTCTAGAGAGCTCTATCCATTTAGCTTAACAAAGACAAGGTGAAGAGTCACCTTGATCACAGTCTCTAAATACCTTAATAAAGACAAGATTTTGGGTAGTAGATGACTCTTTAATCTAGCAGACAAAAGCATAACAAGATCCAGTGGACAAACTGAGCCTCGAAATAAGATGCAAATTGTTAATTAACCACTGGAATAACTTTCTGTGGGATGTGGTAGGTTCACGGCCACTAAAAGCCTTTAAATCCAAACTGGATGTCTTCCTAAAAGAGAGGCTCTACTTCAACGTCTTTCAAATGTGGTGTCATGATGCTTAGGGGGGTCATGAAAGTCAGTCCGGGTGGTGGCAAGGCATTGAACATTTTATTACAATCTAAAGCAAAGAAAATGTCTCTCCCCCACTCCCTGCACATCCTTATCCTTCAGGGTCAAGTATTCTCTAGCAATCTCTTGAAACACACAACGAAAATGAAGTATCGTTGTTATCACTATTGTGATCTATTTTTACACTGACTTTTAGAGAAGATGAAATGCAATTGTGAAATTTTTGACATGAATGAAGGGATGCCAAGCTGAGAAGGCTGATAAACACTGCTCAAATTCAACCAGAAGATATGTATATGATGCAGGAACCACAGGGTGAGGTTCTTTTGCCTGGTTTATGCAGGAGGTCAGACTAGATTATCATAATAATTCCTTTCTGGCCTCAACATCTCTGACTCCTTTGATTTTTCAGTTTTATTTTAAATTTGACAGGATTATTATCCTATTTTCATATTTACTGTGCTTCAAAATACAATATGCCCTTTATGCATCATTGCTACTTAAAAAGGAAAGGATTTGTGGATGATGAGATAAGGGGTTTATTCACACAAATTCCTTGTTTAATCCACTTTTAAAACAAAATACTGTTTATCTAAATTTGCCATTCAGAAAGCTTTAAAACACTGACGGAAAGCTCACTCTAAAATAGACTGTAGCTTTCCAACAAGCACATGTTTTTCCCCTTTCGTTTTCACTGCACCCCCACCTTCCAAAGATATTTGCTTAGTGCTATTACACCTCACCCTGAAGATTCAGACATACATAAAAACACACGTTCAAGGAAGAAAACCAGAATAGGTGTGAATCCTCCAAACAGAGGTACCCTACTCCAGCCAAGGGCAGTGCTGCCAACTCTAAGCACCTAAACGCCCGGAGTCAGGCCCCCAAAATGTGGGAAATTCGTGTGTAAGATTGTGAAGTTTTAAAACACAATAATTTTTTTGGAGGCAGTGTTATTTGCCTCCTTTAGGATTCACATTGTCAAGCTTTACTCTGCAAGCAGGAGGGCAAGAAACACCAGACTATGGTAACTATCAGCCAAGATAATCATGTGGATGAAACTAGCCAATATTTGGCAAATTAAGCATTTGATTTGCTGATCCCTTCTAAGTGGTGAGCTCCGTCTGCAGCGCTAAATCGTGTGTGTACCGCAGACCTGCCCAAGTGTTGGGGTTCTGGGGTGCCTATTGTCTGGGAAATAAATGCTGCCGAGTACAAGCAGTCTTACAGCTGCTTGCACATGTGCGTGCTTGGGAAGCAGCGAACAGCAGAGGAATTCAAAGGCAATAGGCATTATTGTATTAGGATCTTTCTGCAATATTTGCAGCTTTCTGAAGAATCCAAATTTTGTGCAACAACTAGCACGCAGAAAACATTATCTCCAGCTAAAGATCAGGCAGCCAAAAGGTGAGAATTCCCCTTTCCCCCAGCCCACTCACCACTATAGCCTGCTCTACGCTAGAAACCAGCACTGTTGCAACTCGCATCAATGTAAACGGAATGGCGAGCTGCAAGGTGCAATCTATTTGGAAGAGCACCACCGCCTGCGGATGGCTGTACTCAAAGAGGCCAGGAGTCTGCTTTTACATTCCTCAGGCAGTCAGGAACTGGGGTAAGTCTAGTTTTACACCTTGATGGCCTTTCTGTCCATGATTTGTTGGAGTTTTTGCCTGGCTTTGTAGCTGTATTAACATACATTTAGGATCCACAATTGGGAGTGGTCTGGGTCCTTCCACATCACCCAGCAAGCCCTCCGCATCCTCTTTCCTCCACCTAATGGAGTGCAGGCCTCACCTCCGGGGTAGGCAGAGGGCATGGAAGGCTGTTAGGGGTGCCACAGGGAGGTAAGAAGGTTTCCTTGGGAGCAGGGGGGTGCAGGGTAGCCTTGCTGCATTTCCTTTCCCTACTGACCCTTTGCTGTTCTCTCTTTTCAGAGCTCAGGAGTGTGGGAGAGGGCGCTAATGCAGCATCCAGGCTGCCATGGCAACCCCCAGTGAAGTAACCACATTATTACTAGGAGTCCTTGTGGCACCTTAGAAACTAACACATTTATTTGGGCATAAGCTTTCGTGGGCTAAAACCCACTTCATCAGATGCATGCAGTGGAAAATACAGTAGGAAGATATCTATACACAGAGAACATGAAAAAATGGGCATTGCCATACCAACTATAATGAGACTAATCAATTAAGGTGAGCTATTATCAGCAGGAGAAAAAAAAACTTTTGTAGTGATAATCATGATGGCCCATTTCCAACAGTTGACAAGAAGGTGTGAGTAACAATTAATTTGCAAACTGGACACCATTAAATTAGGCTTGAATAAAGACTGGGAGTGGATGGGTCATTACACAAAATAAAAAATATTTTCCCATGCTAATTTTTCCCCTACTGTTACTCACAGGAGCATTCTGGGATTGCACTAAGGAGGTCTAATTGCACAGTTTTAATTGCAGCTCTTGCATTTCTTGTCCACAATGGGACACAGTAATCCCGGGGCAGGATGCAAAGCTTGCTCACAGTGCAAGAAACCACAGCTGTGCTACCACTGTCTGTGCACAGCTGGAAGTTGTGTGTGGCTAAGGTGTGTTACAAGCATATTAAGGGCTTGCAATGGTGGCAGTAATGACAACAAGGGTAATGAGACTAACTTCTGTGTTGGGATGGGATGGTTTTTTCCATTCTCTACATTCTCTGTTCCCTTTCACTCCTTGCATCTCAGCATGATTGCCTCCCCTTTTCCTCCTCAGTCTCTCTGTATGTTCTCGCCCATCATCTTGTCACAGCTGCTACCCTCAGCCTCCCCCTTGCCTGCCTTATCCCTATTGGACACTCATCCTTCCATATCTCTTCCCGTTATCCCTCCCTGCTGCATATGTGTTTTCTCTGTCGCATCCATTCTCCCTCTTCCATGGGAAGGTGAGCAGCTCATGGCCATGCTGTACCTCCCTCTGCTCCCCTAGTCAGACAATAGCTGGAACTCAGCAAAACAACAGGGCACCCCAAGGAATTGGAGCCTGGCAATGAGCACTGGTCTGCCCAGTCACTCATGCATGCGAGAGGAGCCAATGAGCCATACTGAAGATTGTGTCCCGCAATCTCACTGCAGCATAGGTGAGCCGGACAGCGCTCATACACTGGAATCAGAAATTGAAATCCCTGCATACAGTGCGTACAAAGATATCAGTTTTGTAGCAATGGGTATTGGTTTGAATCCCATCATGGGGATTTTAAACACATTGGGCCTGATTCTCCTCTTGTCCCCGTGTAACTAAGGAGCAAGGGCTTGGCTACATACAATTTTGGTACCCTAATGGGGAGTAAGTGATGCCCCTAGAAGTCCCTTAATGCGAGGGTAACTGCATCCACAGTGGGAGTTTGTACTTCCTCAGATACAGTTACAATAGTCCAAAAGCTGTGGGAAGATCAGCCCCAATTCCGCCGAGTCAGTGGAGTTCAGAACTGGTCCAAGTGAGAACAGAATCTGGCCTAGTCTCTGTCTCCGGCAGTTCCCACTAGCAATATAGAATGTGAAAAAAGGGTTTCACTGAGGAGACATGTCTAGCATTAAAGTACAGAGCAAAGCTTTTCCCTGGTGACTGCTGTCCCCAGCCCTTCTGCACACAGTCGTCTCAATAACAATTATATTCTCATTACAAGGACTGTCTTAGAATCATAGAATCATAGAATTCTATGATTCTAAGACAGTCCTTGTAATGTCTTGTGCCAAATAGCTGGATCCTGATCCGTGAGTTCAACTGAACTGCACTCGGTGCCAGGGCTTTATACCACCTTTACACTTCCCCAGTGTTGGGGAGCACCAGGATCTCATTCGCCCCCAGCACGGCTCACGTTAGTCTGATGTTTTCATCACTCCTCAAGGCTTCTCTAAGTTACATTGGCTGGCAACAGCCTCTGAGAGGCCATGAAACCTGTTGGGGATTAGCTGGAGCACAGCAGCTCTCTTGTCGTGTCTTCTCCCCTCACGGCCATGTCCGCAGTATACTGCCCCATGCTCCAATGCTGCCCCTGTTCGGGCTGAATGCTGAGCTGCCCTGAAGCACAAAGGGGTGATTCAGGAGGCCAGAATATCCATTATTCTGATGGTTCTTTTATGCAAACTTTGCTCTTTCCTCTCGCACTGGTTTCACACACTGGTGTCATTCCATTGATTTCAATGGAGTTCTCCCTGATTGGAACCAGTGGAAGTGGAAGCAAAATCAGACTCCATGGGAAAATACGTCCCCTCTTATCTTAATTGCTATTAGTCTAAAAATCTCCAGTTAAATAAGTACACAAGACATTTTAAAATACTTTTTTTCCCTTTTATTTTGAATTTTCCAACCTGCCTTCTAAAAGTTGAAATTGCTCCTGTTCTTCTCTCCTGTCTACACTGCTATGGATTAGGTCTACCACATTGCAGAAGCATTACCTTTACCCCTCAGAGTATTGCTCTTCATTACCTGGTTTATCCCTCACAGGGCATGTTGGCTCTTCAGGTTCATTCATCCCTCCATTGACTGTGTAATTGCTCTACATGGATTCTCGCTCTTCGGGCTGCTGTAATTCTGCATCTGGCTCATCACTCACAGCACCAGTTGGCCCTGAGGCTTCAATCATCTCTGCATCTCTTTCATCAGACCCACAGAAGGGTGGTTCAGGGATTTCTATGAGATCTACTCCAGCTGTATAACTGCTGGACCGGTATCCTTGATCTATGGACTGTTGCTCTTCTTTAAGTTGTTGGATGCACGTCTCATTCGTTTGCTGGCTTTTACTCTTCACTACTTTGCCTGTTTTTCTGTTGATCCAAGTCCCTTCCTCTTGAGAAATGACTCTATAAATAGGCTGACCCTCATCTAGTACCTCTGTGGACAGTGTGTGGCTCAGCAGAGTTTGCTCACTCCCAAGGCCTGTTGGCTCCTGGGTTCCATTTCTTTCTGTTTCAGCCACATCGCTGTCACGCCGGAATTCTTGCTCCATGGGCTGCTGGCTGCCGCGCCGGGATTCCTGACCCGTTGGCTGCTGGCTGCTGCGCCGGGATTCCTGCCCCACTGGTTGCACTTCCACATCTGTTCCGTCACCGTCAGGTCCAGCTGGCTGTTGGTTTTCTAACATGAATTCCTCACCAATACCACTGCTGCGCCGGGATTCTTGCTCTGTGGGCTTTTGTGCCGTTGCACTAAGTTTGCGAATTGAAGTGTGACTTGTCTGTTGACTGTGGCTCATTAATATTTTGCCTGTTTTTCTATTGATCCAGGTCCCTTCCTCTAGAGAAACAATGCTGTATGTCTGCTGAACTTCATCTATCACTTCTATGGAAGATGTTCTGCTCTGCAGGGTTTCCTCGCTTTCCGAGCCAACTGGCTGCTGGGCTTCCATTTCATTTGGTTTGTCTCCATCAACACTGTGCCAGGATTCTCGCCCCATCGGCTGTTCACTGACAAACCAGGATTCTTGCCCCAGAGGCTGCTGCAAGTCTGCATCTGCTTCATCACTCCTGGGGCCAGTTGCCTCTGGGGCGTCAATCAACCCTCCTTTAGCTGTGTCACTGCTGCGCCGGGATTCTTGCCCTACCGGCTGTGCTGTCACAGTACGTTTCTGAATCCAAGTGTCACTTGTCTGTTGGCTATGACTTGTCATGACTTTGCCTGTTCTTCTGTTGATCCAGGACCCGCCCTCTAGGGAAACAATGCTGTACGTCTGCTGAGCTTTCTCGAACTTAACTTTGGAGGGTTTCTGCTGCGGTTCTTTGCTCTCAGGACCGGTTGGCTCCCGCGCTTCCGTTTCTGCTGTTTTGTCGACGTCAATGCTGCGCTGGGATTCTCGTCCTATGAGCTGCTGGCTGCTATGCCAGGACTCTTGTCCTTTGAGCTGTTCTACGTCTGTTTCACTGCTTCCCGGTCCACTTGGCTCTTGGGGTTCTACCTTGACTCCTCCGGCTGCACCACTGCCCCGTCGGGATTGCTGCCCTATGGACGGCTGCGCGGTTACACTCAATTTCTGAATCCAAGTGTCACTTGTCTGTTGGCTATGACTTGTCATGACTTTGCCTGTTCTTCTGTTGATCCAGGTCCCTCCCACTAGCGAAACGATGCTGTACGTCTGCTGAGCTTTCTCGATCACAGCAATGGAGGGTCTTCTGCTTTGTTGGACTTCCTCAATCACACGATCAATTGACTGCTGGCTGCCGCGCCGGGACTCCTGCTCCACCGGCTGCTGGCTGCCACGCCGGGACTCCTGGTCCACCGGCTGCTGGCTGCCGCGCCGGGATTCCTGCCCCACCGGCTGCTGGCTGCCGCGCCGGGACTCCTGCTCCACCGGCTGCTGGCTGCCGCGCCGGGACTCCTGCTCCACCGGCTGCTGGCTGCCGCGCCGGGACTCCTGCTCCACCGGCTGCTGGCTGCCGCGCCGGGACTCCTGCCCCACCGGCTGCTGGCTGCCGCGCCGGGACTCCTGTCCCATTGGCTGCTGGCTGCCGCGCCGGGACTCCTGTCCCATTGGCTGCTGGCTGCTGCGCCGGGACTCCTGTCCCATTGGCTGCTGGCTGCTGCGCCGGGATTCCTGACCCGTTGGCTGCTGGCTGCCGCGCCGGGACTCCTGCTCCACTGGCTGCTGGCTGCTGCGCCGGGATTCCTGCTCCACTGGCTGCTGGCTGCTGCGCCGGGACTCCTGCTCCACCGGTTGCTGGCTACTGCGCCGGGACTCCTGCTCCACTGGCTGCTGGCTGCTGCGCCGGGATTCCTGGCCCGTTGGCTGCTGGCTGCTGCGCCGGGACTCCTGCTCCACCGGCTGCTGGCTGCCGTGCCGGGATTCCTGCCCCACCGGCTGCTGGCTGCCGCGCCGGGACTCCTGCTCCACCGGTTGCTGGCTGCTGCGCCGGGATTCCTGCCCCACCGGTTGCTGGCTGCTGCGCCGGGACTCCTGGCCTGTTGGCTGCTCCACTTGTGCACCTGATTCAGCACTCGCAAGAGAAATTCTGTCTTCAGTCATCTTAACTTTCGCCGTGTCAGTGCTGCTCTGGGATTTCTGAGCCGTGGCCTTCAGGAGCTCCGAGAGAGCTTTCCTACTCCAGACGAGACTTGTCTGCTGACTTTTGTTTGTCATTTCTCTGCTCGTTCTTGGGCTGATCCAGATTACTCCCTCCTCGGCATAAACGTCATTCACCACCTGAGCCTGCTCTCTTGTTTCTCGGGAAGATTTCTGGCTATGCTGGGACAGTTCCCTTAGGAACTGATGGCTGCTGTGCCAGGATTGTTGCTCTACAAGCTGGTATCCACTGTGCCATGATTCTTGCCCTAGGGGCTGTAGGTTGCTGTCATGGGAATCTAGTTCAATGAGCTGCTGACTGCTCCAGCCGGGTTGTTGCTCCATATCAGTTCTGCTAGTTTTCCCACTTCCAGGGACGTCCGTCTGCAAAGCTTGGTCCATCAGCTCTTTTCTTTTCACAATATTCAAACTACTATCTGTTTGCTGAGCTTTGTCCATCTTTTCTTTGCCTGGTTTTTTGCTCTGCTGGGTTTCTTGTCCTTCAGGCAGCTGGCTATTATCTTGGGTTACCTGCACAGCCAGCTGCTGGCTGCCGCGCCGGGACTCCTGCTCCACCGGCTGCTGGCTGCCGCGCCGGGACTCCTGCTCCACCGGCTGCTGGCTGCCGCGCCGGGACTCCTGCTCCACCGGCTGCTGGCTGCCGCGCCGGGACTCCTGCCCCACCGGCTGCTGGCTGCCGCGCCGGGACTCCTGCTCCACCGGCTGCTGGCTGCCGCGCCGGGACTCCTGCTCCACCGGCTGCTGGCTGCCGCGCCGGGACTCCTGCTCCACCGGCTGCTGGCTGCCGCGCCGGGACTCCTGCTCCACCGGCTGCTGGCTGCCGCGCCGGGACTCCTGCCCCACCGGCTGCTGGCTGCCGCGCCGGGACTCCTGCCCCACCGGCTGCTGGCTGCCGCGCCGGGACTCCTGCCCCACCGGCTGCTGGCTGCCGCGCCGGGACTCCTGCTCCACCGGCTGCTGGCTGCCGCGCCGGGACTCCTGCTCCACCGGCTGCTGGCTGCCGCGCCGGGACTCCTGCTCCACCGGCTGCTGGCTGCCGCGCCGGGACTCCTGCTCCACCGGCTGCTGGCTGCCGCGCCGGGACTCCTGCTCCACCGGCTGCTGGCTGCCGCGCCGGGACTCCTGCTCCACCGGCTGCTGGCTGCCGCGCCGGGACTCCTGGCCTGTTGGCTGCTCCACTTGTGCACCTGATTCAGCACTTGCAAGAGAAATTCTGTCTTCAGCGTCATTTGCCTCTCCTTTCGCCGTGTCAGTGCTGCTCTGGGATTTCTGAGCCGTGGCCTTCAGGAGCTCCGAGAGAGCTTTCCTACTCCAGACGAGACTTGTCTGCTGACTTTTGTTTGTCATTTCTCTGCTCGTTCTTGGGCTGATCCAGATTACTCCCTCCTCGGCATAAACGTCATTCACCACCTGAGCCTGCTCTCTTGTTTCTCGGGAAGATTTTTGGCTATGCTGGGACGGTTGCCTTAGGGACTGCTGGCTTCTGTGCCAGGATTCTTGTCCCAAAATAGTTCTGCTAGTTTTCTCACTCCCAGGAACATCTGTCTGCTGAGTTTGGTCCATCAGCTCTTTTCTTTTATAAACACTCACAGAGCTGTCTGTCTGCTGAACCTGGTTCACCTTTGCTTTACTCAATTTTCTGCTCCGTGAGGCTTCCTTCTCCACGGGCTGCTGCATGGCTGGCCTAGTGTCCTCACTGTCAGAGGCAACCAGCCTCTGGGGTTGATTTATCTCATCCTTCGATCTAGCGTTGTTGTCACTGCTAAATTTGACACTCCCTGTGTCATCTCTCCGTTGTTCTTCATCTATGTCGTCTTTGTCCGTTATTTGGATTGTGTAGCTTACTTGCTCTTGGTAGACTGTTGTCTCAGCATCAGCCATCTCTTCTTTTGCGGGCGTGCTGCTATGCTGAGACAGCAGATCCCTGGTCTAGCTTCTGCCAAGTTTCTCAGTTTTGCTAGCTAACTGGGCCAATGGTAAACTTCTCTCTCTCCCACCTGGTTCACTTCCCCAGGATGTGTCTATCTCTTAAAAACTAGAAGTAAATTAATGTTGTAAGCTATGTTTCACCCTTGTTGGATCCCACTTCAAGGGGGTTTTCTTCTAATCAGGGCTGTGACTTGTTTCTAGGTTGCTTCATTGTCCAGGTGGATGGTAAGTTTCTGTATGTTTCTTCTTCCTATTCAGAGCCAGTTGGAATCATGGCACAAAAGCTAAAAGAATAGCCTGGGGTCCTCTGGACTGGGTCTCATTCTGTGCACCGTGTCTCCCTGGTAGATTCCTGTTCTGGCTCTGTGACTAACTGCCATGCTGTTCTAGAAGCTTTAGATGTCTATGACATCATTGTCCAGTCTGTCTTCAGGCCTCGGCCTTGGTCCCTCCGTACGTTTATTTCATTATATGTATTTACTAGAGGTGGGCCTGAATCCGAAATCTAGACCTGAACCCTCTTCATCTTTGAGGAGGTTTGAACCTGGGACCAGAGCTGGAATGTGTGACTCCGCCCCATCTCTAATATTTACAGATTTCTTCCCAGGTAGTGTGCCCTGTGTTGAAAGGGAGAGATTGCAAATTGCTGGTCCCTTCACTTATCTCAAGGCCTCTGAAACAGCAGCAGCATAAGTTTCCAAGACAGTGATCATTACAGCTTTCCATCAAATTCATTCGCTTTTCCTATTTGTAATTTATTCTGAAGTTAGTTCAGATTTTTAAAAAGCAGTTTTTTTGTTTTGTTTTAGAAAATCTGCTTTACAGCATTTCTACTAGAGATAGGTTTTATGAGAACCATAATTCACAAATGCTTATTTCAGCACAACCATATGACCAGCTTGGCTGGAACTGAGAAACTAAATAAATCAAGAGCTTGATTTTCAAAACTTCAGAACCCCGTGGCCACACGCAAAAAGACGTGTGACACTGTGTGCTGGATTAGCACAAGCAATTGTGCATAAATTGGGCATTTACCTGTGCGTATACCCAAAGAGATGTCTACATGGCAGACATTTGTCTGTGCAAAACCCACTTACTTTGGCAATTGTGATAATTACGTAGGCAAATTAGGCATGCAACTTAATAAAGAATTTTGCATATGGTCCCAGTGAATCGGGCAGGGGAGAGAGACGTTTACCAGTGGCCCAGAATTTCACAGCTGAAACTCCATCGTTGATTCATTCCATAGCACTTCAGTATTGCAGCTTACATAGTGTGCGCTCCCCTGCACCCGAAGAAAGCTGCACACTTTCACCCAAACCTTAAACTCAGTTCAGCCGTGGTGTTCACCCATTGCCCGCTTGTCAACTTCTCAAACAAGCATTTCCGTGCTTTCTCTCCTTGTTCCGTGAAGGGCCATAATCCATTTAATGTGGATGTAAGATCTTAACTGCAGTTTCTGCTAAGAACTTTTCATATAGGCCTGGAGTCCACAGCTTGGCCTGGGCCATGGGGGCTGGCCAACAGAGAACAATACATAGCTAAGAGAAAGCTGGGGAAAACAGATAACCTTGTGTGTTTCAAGTCAGTGAGCGGAGTCAGCATAACTCCGAATGTAATTGGGCATCCTTATCGTGAGTTATAGACACATGAAGCACTGAGAAAGGCCTCACGGTTACTCCCTAATGCAGGGAGGAGATAGTGGTACAATGCCCCTCAGATCCCAGACAGAGTTCCGGGGGAGGCCTAATATGATTGACATGAGTTATGACACCCTCCCCTCACAGATATATGCCAATCCCAGTTCACAGAAATGCAAGGGTAACCTTATAAACTAGTGTGTACTAATTACTGCTTTTTTGCTTTAAATCTCCAGGACCTGTTGGTCAACTGAGAGAACTGCTACCTCATTCCCCTGGACCCCAAAATTAGGATTTAACCTATACACTTTAATAGACATAGTTTGGGGGTAATTATCTGTGTCTCAGCAATATGTTAATTTGAGCCATGGGCGGAGCCATTATGTAACCTTTTAGACCATTGGCTTATTGTGCTTAACTTGTCTTGCTGCTAGAACCTATCCAGGGGCTTGGAAAAAACCATCCCCGTTGCTTCTCTCCGCCCAATGAGCACCCTATATAATCTATTGTAATTAATTGTCCTGCAGTGTCTCTGAGCCTAATAAGCAAAGTGACACTCCGCCAGCGCTGTGCATAATAAACTCCTGTGCTTGACTCTACATGGTGCGGATTTATGTTCCTTCATTCTGTGTTTGTACAGCTCCTAGCACAATGGGGTTCAGGTCCATGATTAGGGATCCTAGGTGCTATTTTAATACAAACAATAAAATAATAATACGTAAAACCCCTTTTGTAGTTCAAAGAGATTTGGTTCGCTCCAGTGTGGAGGATCTCTCCAAAGTGGCACATACAAATCACAGATATAGTGAATCACGACTCATTGGCTATATAAAGCCACAGATACAAATTCTAGTCACTGACTATACAAAATTGCCATTGAATAAAGAAGGTCAGAATTGTAAATTATGGAAAAGGGGAAAAAAAGCCCAAGGATAATCAATATGGAAACAAACAATGATTCTCACTAAAAGTTATGCCCTTAAAACACTGAAACTAAGCACTACCACGGCCTATGCCAGCTGGGATATGAGTCCTATATAAAGACAGAAACAACTAGGACATCCATTTATTTCAATTCAAAAGTGACAGGGCCTTACTTGGGACCAGATTTTTAAAGGTGTTTAGATACCTAACCTTTAATTAGCTGCCTGAATACTTTTAAAAATCAGGTCCTTGGTCAAAATAAGATGGAAGGCAGGTGTCCTCTAAGTAGTGGGATATTCTTGCTGTCTTCTGTATATATAATGGTTAACCTGAAAAAAAACAAAAAAACAAAACCAAAAACCAAAAAAACCACTGCCAAAACCCCAAAAACGTTAGTCTCAGCTAATGAAAATGTTATCACTTTTCTCATGAATTACTGGAGCATGGAGTATCAGCATAAGGACTGTACTCTGTCTTACCACCACTGCAATTGTGTGACAGCTCAACGAAAGATAGTCATTTGTATGGTGCACTCCCATGTGGAAAATCTACTGATTGGTTTGGGAGCAGATCTTCTGTCCTTCCACCCCATTGTGTAGCTACTAAATGTGGGAAGTTTCTCACACAGAGCATGCACAAGGCCTAGACACCATCTAGGTCAACTGGCATTGTGCTGGTGCTCTGCACAGAGGGGAATCTCAGCCCATGTCTGGTATCCAACGCCTCCCATTCAGATGTGTGTCCTCATTTCTTCCCATCACTTCATTTTGAGGCCATTCTCTCCTATTCTCTAATCTTATATTCGACCTTTCTCCAGCCCTTGGAGTGGTCAAATGGGATCTGACACTCATGCCAATGGCACCCCAGGAATCTGTCTCCAAAGAGGACTAACAAATAGCTGCTATTGTGTGTTGTGTGAAGAAATACTTCCTTTTGTTTGTTTTAGACCTGCTGCCTATTAATTTCATTCGGTGACCCCTAGTTCTTGTGTTATGGGAAGGAGTAAATAACACTGCCTTATGTACTTTCTCCACACCAGTCACGATTTTATAGACCTCTATCATATCCCCCCTTTGTCATCTCTTTTCCAAGCTGAAAAGCAAGTTAGGCTTATTTATATATCAATGTTTGACACACTTTGGCAGGAAAGCAAACTAATCATGTGTTATTCTTCCTTCAGAATATAGGTATGAAAGGGGAAAAGAGAAGCAAATCTGTTCCGCAAATGCCTCAGAAGACAGAAGAGTTGAGAAATCTGACGAGCTAAGTTCCATCATCACATGAGAAACAATTGGCTGGGTGATGTTGTGACATCATTGCCAGAAAGGAAGACCTTTTTATAGGTGGTACTTCTACCAATGACATCAGAGCATGGCTGACTTACTGTTATGAAGTGCACCTGAAGCTATCCAAGGGCAAATGTGCCTGCTCATCTTTGCACTAGGTCACTAGCATGCACGCACTTCGTGCTATAAATTCAGCCACTGAGATCATTACAAATGAAGTTAACACAATGGTCAGCTTGAGATCCTGATGGCCCATAACATACGTCCTGCAGAGATCATTGTCCAGCCACTCCAGGTGACAGGCACTTTATAAATACAGACAGGTGGATTTCTTTATTTTTTTAACTCTATCTACCAACAAACACCCTGATTCAGAAGACACATACATGTGCTGAACTTTACTGATAAGAATAGTCCCATTGGAGTCAATGGCACTACCAATGTGAGTAACTACTCACATGTAAGTGTTTAGGGGATTGAAGTTATATCTATGCCTTTATTATCTGGCCTCACACCACAGAATGAAGATACAAGTTACTGTTTAAGGCATTTACGCCCTTATGGCTAGTTCCCTTGATAACTGCAGTCTTCATTTGGTGATTAAGCCAATGTATAAAAATCACTTGGTTCTTGCAAGGGCTAAAATCATAACACTGCATGTTGTGATATTCCCACTCTTGTTATTGGGATCCATTGCACAGCAGTCCAAACGCTGGGACATCAGAGATGAAAGATGGAATAATGGTGAAAAACAGAAATGTGTGCTTAAATTGTGTGCTTCTCAGAAACTACTGTAATGGGCTTTGTGAATCCAATTACAACTGCATTGTAGGAGGCTTCATTGGAGCTCTATATTCTATGCCTGAAGCTAAGGAGCTTGCACATGAAGGAAAGAAAACGGGGTGCAGGAGTTGACTGGTTTGTACCTTTGTAACAGCTTTAGAAAAACACAGATAAGTAAAATATTTTAGATCCCAATTCTACACCCACTGATGTCAACAGGAGCAGGATGAGGGGGTCCTTCATTTGGAGGTACCCAAGGTTCATTAATGGTGCTTGACCTACCGCACATCGTAGCTTTTAAATAACAGGAGCTGCTTCATTAGCACAATGGCAGAGCCTTCACTGAATGAAGCCACAGATACCAATTCTAATCAGAGCTCATCCTGACTCATGGAATTCAGAACCAAACTGTCCCAAAGTTCAAGCAGATCTGAATCTCACCTTCCAGTTCAGTCCCCTGTCTTGTGCTAGCTACAATTGTAAATTTTAACTGAGCTGGCAAATTTCTGGGCTCCTACAGTGGAGATAAATCAAATGTTATTGGACACAATGGGTAAAATTCAGATACAAGAAGGTGCCATCCATGGACTTCAGAGTTGTACCTGCATACTATCAGGTCTGAATTTTGCCCAATATAGATATCACGGGTGCATGAGGGGCATTTATCCTTTCAACATCTCTGATAGGTGCAGCAAAAGCTCCACTAGAAGTTGGAGCATTTTTCTGGCACTGTGTCCAGAGAGTTTTGTCACTGTGGACCTTAGAATGTGCTACTGAGCTTGTTCGCTTTCCACCCAGCCCATTACATTTCTCTTCTCTAGAACTCAAAATACACTTGACCACTGAAAAACTGGAGATAAATCCCACGTATGTGTGAACATAAACATTAAATTGGCAGCTCTCTAGAGCTCAAGCTAGTGTCTTCCCTTTGTTGCTTTATAGCCTGACAGCCAGCACTACAGAAATGTCATGTAGATGTGCAGTGCCCAGGGAGAACACTGACAGGGGAATCTTAGGGTCTGGCTACAGTGCATTGTAACCCCAGGGTTGGGAGAACTCGAGTTAGCAGGTAATTGCAGGGGAGCCATTTGCTCCCAAATGGGAAGAGCCTAGCACCAATCTGGGGGTCTGTTCCAGATAGGGCTAAGGGGTAGGCAGGCAAATTGGTCTAAGGTGCTACTAACCTCACCTCAGCTCCCCGGACTTGTTCAGCTCCCACTTACAAAGTGGCCTTCTTTTATGTTATACTTCGGGGAGTGCTACAATTTACCAACTTTTGTGTTTTTATCACAAATCTTGCTGGATTTGGTGTTTTCTTAAAGCCCCAGCTCCTGGAGGTGCATCTTGGCTTCATTATAAATAAAAGTCATTTTTAGTAATCACGGCTGCAGAGAAAAGTCTAAAATCTCACTATTTTTAAGCCAATCTGAAGATTTGGGGAGTTGTGACTCATGATGTTTTGGATGCTTGAGAGCAGCCATACTGACAGGTAAAGTCTGGCAGTGGTCAGAACTGAACTGCTCCCTTTCTCAGGATGCTGTGATTGGCCTCAGCTTTCTGAACTGTCTCCCAACAGAGCACTACAAGAACTGGGAACTGATTTGCCTGCATGTCGGCTCTCAGTGGACCGAAACCCCACATACCTGTGCGAAATAGATTTGTGCCGCGCTACCTTTTTCAGAGAAAGGCCTTTAGCCATGGGATTTTTCTTTAGGGAGAGACCACACCTGAAATTGCATCCGCCCATTTTAGCATTGCTTGTACATGGCAGTTACGCAGGCCCTCCTTGCAGACAACACCTCATCACTCCGTCTGGGTTGGGTTGTTTTTTCCCTCAGGGGTCTCTCAAGTAATGGGCTGGGGTTCAAGAATACGCTTCACAGGAACCTGATGGCTCCTCTCCTTTCTGTCATGAGAGCCGCACGGCCCAGATGGGCCTGTGTTTCCCCCTGGAGTCCCCAGACTGGGCTATAGGTAGGGAAGCCCTGGGAGGCCTGCTATAGACATGGCAGCAGATGGCTCCTTACTGACCTCTCCAGCATCACTGCACTGATGTCGTGTTCAATGCCCAAGGAGCAGAGGAGGCAGCTGAGCTCTGCAATCAGGAGCACGGCAGCTGGCGTGAGCTCTAGAAACTTAGGTCTTCCATCTGGTGTGCTGTCCTTCTGTGGCATTCCCTCCGCGAGGTGGGGCAGGGGGGCCCCCATGCTCCAAGAGCCAGCTTTTCCTGCCTCATTTTCTACCAGAGGAAAGAGGCTGAGGGGACCCACCATGACTGGGCTACTGAGAGGTTGCCAGAGTCTCCAATCCGGCCTGGCTCATCTCCAGATCAGAGTAAGGGGGCTGAGGTAATGCCACCCACCTGGACTGAGAGGGGGAATCTGCATCTACCAAAAGAGAAGGCCAAGCTGCCCAACAAGGCACTCGATAAGGGAGATGGAGCAGGGATTACAGGCCTTTCCTTTTGCCTTTGGCTGTCTCGGCCTAGTTCTCTGCCTGCAGCCTGCCGAGGCAGCAGCCATCATAAACACCGCGCAGTGGGAAGCAGCGCTGGGGGGAGAAGCCCCCCAAAAGCAAGCACAGGCCTGGGAATTAGGCAGACACATTATAGAGCCAGAGCAATTCTTGAAATAAAATGTTGGGATTCCCGTCAGGAAAGCTCTGCAGCAGGGAGCGCTGGGCCAGATGCCCCCCTGCTGGAACAAAACTGGTGTCCACGTCCCCTAGTGCCAGTGACCGATAGGCCTGTTTCGGCCCCCAGACTGCAAGCTGGCTGAACTACCCATTGTACCACCGCTGTGGACTGTAGCATGATGAAGAAGATCTGCAGGCGGAGCAGGGGACGTTGCCATACAGTACTCTTATCACCTTGGCGAAACCCTCCGGTTGCTTCCCACAATGCACCAGAATCACCCCCGTTGTATCCCGATTGAGCACAGACCACGTGGTGTTACCCTGGCCCTAGCCTTGGCCTAGATGCTGAAAGAGATGCCCGATTACATGCCAGGCTGTACATGACAGAGCTTGCCAAGAATTGTCCATTATAAGGCTGGGCTCCCTGGCTAGACTACATCTCCCATGATGCACCTACTCCCTTCTTCAAAATAGGAGATGGTGGTGAATCATGGGAGATGTAGTCCGACCAATGAGCCCAGCCAATAGAGACAGAATAGGAACATGAGGCACCCAAACTACAAATCCTGTGAGGCACCGCAGTAGCATTTCCAGTATTGCCAACTCTCGTGATTTTATCGTGACTCTAGAGATTTGGTCGTGTTTTTTAACCTGTCTCATCAAAACATGCGGAAAGGCACCAACTCATAAATGTTCCCTTCTTCAAAATGGCTGACATCTCTCATTACTGTCAGTGGGGCTGAAGCCACTCCAATGGCCACTATTTCCCTACCGTCTATCTTAATAAAGCTGGCTACCACCTCCCATTGTTTTGAATGAGATTGAAGCCATGCCCACAGGCAACAGGACTGACACTCTGTGATTCAGGGGGCTGCACAGGATACAGGGACTGTGAGGAGCAGCAGAGAGCTATGAGGCTGTGAAAGTGGATGGGGTGAAAGAGGGGGAGCAGATTTAGGAGTCACAGGAGACTGGAGTGCAGGGAAATGTTGGGGATAAGTGGAGGGGTGTCTGGAAAAGTTGGAGGCAGAATGGGAGGATGAGGAGTAGAGGGATGTTGGAGCAGGGAGAGGCAGGATGGAGGGTGAGGAGTGGAGGGGGGTTGGAGCAGGGGGAGGCAGGATGGTGTGTGGGGTAGGGGGGGTTGGAGGAAAGAGAGGTGAGGGGGATCTGAAGTGCCAGGGGAGTGCTGCCCAGTCTTGAGTAGAGAAGTGTTCATGGGTGTGGATTCCTGCAAAAGGTGAAAACAATCCCATATTGTTTTACTGTGACATTCCTTATATGAATTATATAAATGTAAAGTTCTTTAATGTGTATATTGTAATTCATCAACCAGAAACACTACTATAGGTTATATGTGTGAGTGTGACTCATGATGCATTAGTTAGATCAGTGCTTTTCAAACTATTTAGCATCCAGCCTTCTTTGATCAAAGGAAATAAACAAGGAGGGGAGAGAGTCAAGACAGTAATAGTAAATGGATAGCAGTTCCCCTAACTTAGGGGTGAGACGCGGGTAAGTGGAGTCTACATCGGAGAAGCCAGGGAGAGGTGTGCATTAAAGGTTGACTTTTCAACTTGAAATTATCACACACCCATTGACAGAGCAGCAGAAGGGCATTAAAAAAATCAAACAGGCTAACAAAACATGATTTGGTTTCTTAAATCTCATGATTTTAGGGGCCAATCTCATGATTTTTTTATCTCTGGCCATTGGCAAACCAACATCTTACCGCCTCCCATACACGCTGAGTAAAAGTGGTGGCAGAGTAGCAATGCTCCCACAAGAGAGTCCTCAGGATAAAAGTGCTATTGCCGAATGCTATACTCTGAATAAAAACACCTCATAATCCACAGTGCCAAGAGTAGATCTAATAATATTGGCAGAGACATCTGCTCTTTATCCATCACCAGGAAAAGAGCAAAACCAACAAAATGGACCAGGTGGGGTAAGTCAGGTTTGCTCCATTAAAATCAATGATGCTATGCCAATTTACACCGGCTAGGAATCTGGCCCAACAAAGGCAGTGTTGGTGCCGTGCCCAGGTGGAACAGAGGCTACGTGGCTCAAAGCATGGACAAGAATGGAGAAATAATACGATGCAGTCCCAGATGTCCCATCTTACTCTGAGTTGTTGTTTTTTCATTCAAGAAGAATCACTAGCGTCTCCTTTTCTGCAACTTTTTGTACTTCAGACATAAACAGTTAAGGTACCAGTATCACTCCCTCTTAAATAACATAGTTATTACTTCCGCCACATCTAAGAATTGTCGCACTAACTATTGTTCTATTATTATTATATCATAAAATTAATTAACAGTCACAGCACCTGAGCTCTTGTATAGACATCTTTTTATTATTTAAAAGCTAAACAAATGAGTATTTTAGTCTTGTTATTGTCCTGTTTAATATTTTATCAAAGAAAGAAAAGCTAATGGACCCCCATGGAGTGATTTTTTCCATTCGACCATGACTCCTTCATATTACATTTCATTTTTTAAAACAGTTTTGTGGATTTTATTACATGTATCTGTAACAACTGCTCAGTGAGTGTTACATGTCCCCTTGTGTGGCTGATCCACAAAGCACACAGGCCTGTCAGAGCTCTCACCTCATGCGTCTGGCTCCGTAGCTCCGGGTGCAGGGCCTCAGGTTCTCCATTCCAGAGGGCCCTCTGTTCAATTTCTTGGGTGCTGTCCAAGATGGTGGTCGTCACAAGGGTGGTCCTGAACTTTGAAAAGTAGTTCCTAGTGGAGGATGAAAGAAAATGGTCAGGAAAAGACATCAGTGTCTTCTCTACCAACTTAAACACGCTGTTTGTTAATTTGTTTATAACCCTTTCTTGCTTTTTAAGGTTCTGTGGACTACTTGGAACGGACAGCTAGGCATTTGTGGGGTTGAGGTCACTTCTCCCCATCAACCCCTCACTCATCCTCTGCCCCCACTTCCTTTCTTCACACATACCCCATTCCCACAGTGTGCCTTATTATCTTTGTCCTCCCCAACATCAGAATTTCTTCTCTGAGTCCCTATTTAATACAACGAGCATAAGGATTTTGAGCAGACCGTGGAGAATGCAGGGGCTGTTGCAGTGTCTTGACACCAGCCACCAAGCTCTGCTTCCCCTTACACCGGGCTTGTCTGGCACAGATGGCAGCAGAGCCACCTGCACCAACAGAGTTCCCCTGGGCAGACGGAAGCCTCCACTGTCCATCTCTAGCTGCTTTAAGGCCACTTTGCATCATGCAAGTGGCACAAAGTGGCCTGAGTGAACCAGCAACTTCAGCCATCCGTGTTCCAAGCCGTACCCTAATAAACAGTAGCGGCGCCAGCTTTGCCGGCGCCCTAGGCGGCGGCAGGTCCCGCCCCCGAAATGCCACCCCCAACAGCGGNGACCAGCAACTTCAGCCATCCGTGTTCCAAGCCGTACCCTAATAAATAGACAATAATAAAGGATAAAACGATCCCTTCACCAATAGATCAGCGACAGTCAAGTGTTTTTTCTCAGTTGCTCTATTTTAAGTGACGCTGACCTATTCATTACCTAATTTTTGAGCATTCTGGTTCTCTTTCCATCGTGTTCCGAGAACCTGAACTTGCATCTGAACCTGAGCCCATCAGTCCCCAGTGAGGCACTCAGCACTGTGTAGCAGCAAACCCCAAATATCTACAGTCATCCTGATCATTAGCCTTTCCAAGTATTATATACTAATTACTATGGCTTTCAAGCTGCTGATTATATTTTGGCCATATAACTAGCAGTTCAACAAACACAAAAATCCTTCATGTTATGCATCTTCTGTCCCTCACCTCTCTCATTGTCTCTGGAGAGAGCGTACATATTTTACTGAAAATACTGTTCACTTTCTGTCTTATTTTTCTCTCATTTTTACTGGAAGTGGGTTGGTTTGGCAGCATTTTCATAACCATCTTTGATCCAGGTTCACTAATTCTCTGTTAAATTCACTTGACAGTATTAAAAATTAAATAAAGTGCTTTTGAGATAGTATATAATTGAAAATGCAATAGTTTCCCTCCCTAAGATGAGGGGGGGTGAGTTTATATAAGGTACAGTGCCACGCAAAATAACCAGCAGCCATTTCACATCAAGCAAAAAGGGGAAAAGGTACCAAGGACTATGAATGGAGCTCCTCTCGTTTCTATGGCAACCAATCTGAATGAATACCTTATTGCAAAATTGATGATCAAAATCAGTGAGATACAAATCTACAAACACAAAAGCCAAAGCACCAGTTCAGAAGTAAAAACCCAGGAATGCAGCATTTACATTCCACCGAGCACTGCACAGGAGCAAGTTCTGATTACAGGCAGGTAGTGTCAGTAAATGCCTATGCACAAGGAGATGATATCTCCTCTGTTGAAGAGACATAACGTGTTTCACATACATGACAGAAAACGTCACCTATATTATATAGGTTACTGTATACACGTGTGTGGACAATGATACATTTAATAAATGACAACATCAGTATTTGTGTCTGTGTGTTTGTACAGTGCCGCGCACAACGGGAGTCCATGACTGGGGCTCATAGGTGCTACCATCAAACAAATAAATAATAACATGTGAAATCCAAAGAAATGTTGACTCAGAGGTGCCAACACACACACTTCCCGTAGGACATGGTAGGGCCTTTCCTGGACACTAGGCTATGTAGCACCACATCTGTCTCAAATAAAACACCTCTTGGACACACATATGAAAGGGGCATCTTCCAAGTTAATTCATATATGAATCCAAATATGATTGGATGGATTGTCAGGTCAGCCATGGCCAGTTTGGGCCACCTCCATGCCCACGGCCTGGACTGAAGAATCCACGGATCCTGCCTTCATCCTGCTAATCCTTTGGACAGATAAATGTTAAGGTTCATGTCCTATACAGCACCCTGGGCCTAAATTATGCTCGGAGGACCCCCAGAGTTGTCCGGTACGGACCCCAGATTCACGCAGTACTGCCCTCAGCATACTACAGTCAGGACAATATCCATAGAATTCCATGCAATGCATTTACTTTATGATGCTTCCAGAGTTTCATTCGATGCAGTGTTTTCGTTTCGGGGGTGGGCCCTTTGGCTTTTGGCTGGTCAGTTGTGGGGGAGAGGGGTTGTACTGAAAACGCATCACTGCCTTGTAGAAGTGGCCACAGGGAGCTGGGAGGTTTGAACACTTGGATGGGGAATTCCAAGGGCTTTTGACAGGCACAGAGATACGGGAGATGTGTTGGGTTCTGGTCCCAAGGAGGCAGTTGAGGCTTTCAGTTCCAGGGAGGGATGCCGACATTCTTTCCCGTGCACTTTGAGACAAAGGTGACTTCAAATGGGCAAGGGTCTTTGAACTAGAATTCTTAGCTCCTTCGGCTCCTCCGGGCACTTGAAGAAAATGAGGGCTGGCAGCGACGTTTATTTTTCTCTTCATTTCATTCATTTATTTAAATTTCGACCAGCAAGGCATAAACAGGATCACTGCTGCCCTCTCCTTCCTATCTTTTGTGTTGTCCTGGGGAGCAGTGGAAAAGGTGGGAAAACATATAGCGGGGAGCTTGCCCAGCTTGACAAGATGTCGTTCACCACCTCCCATCCCGACCTGACACACAGAGAGCACTTTGTTTCCTGTTTCCAGACACACAGAGGACTGTGACCTGCCTGCCAAACTGACTTACGACAAGCAAGTTATTCCTGGGTTCTGCTAATCCAACTGCTTCCATGTAAAGCTTGTTGTTCATCTCCCCGTTGGTGGGCAGTGCAAATAGAGATAGGGCATGTTGCTCTGCCCAGGACAGCAGAATTTCTTTCTGGGTTATGGCTGATCGAATTCTCTCCAGTTATTACAAAACCCCCGTTAGACACACTGACTGTCATGACCAGAACAGGCCTGTTATCCATGGAAGGAGCCGTGCTCTGGGATCTCAATGAATCATTGTGTTGCAGCTGGTGGGTGCTGTGCTCACTCTTTCTGGTACCCGTTCCCAGAAATGAACTGGGAAGAGCCCTTTAAAAAACCTGATTCTCTTCATTCACTGGTTGCAGGAGCGGAGTACATACAACTGAAGCCCAGACTCCGCCAACGGCTGAGATAGGGTGAGAGGTGGAGAAGATACCTGGAATCAGTGGAGAGGTGTCACATGAACTCTGGATCACTGAAGAATCCATGTGTATGGACCTTTGTTTGTGTGACACCATTTGTCTTCCAGGATGGCAGTCTTTATCTTCTGCTGACATTCTTTTGAGACCTTGTTCATGATAGTATTCATCCTGAGCCCACCCCTGTGATGGACTTCCCTGGCACCACGTGTCTGTGTTTGTCCTGAATCCAAGATACTCCAGGAAATATATTGCTCTGTGTGTGGGTGTTGGCTTAAGTTTTCTCTCTGTACAGAAACCTGGTCAGAAAACTTGTCTGGAAAGAGAGAAGTGAGTTTTCTTCTTCCCTAACACCAATATTATTGCTACCATAATCCTGGAGAGAGACCTTGGAAGCACGAGAAAGATCAAATGGAAATGACTGGAGCTGGGAAAAGCTAAAACAGCTGCCATCCATCTGCAAAACCTTAGAATTGCCTGAGGATAGCAAAATGTAAATGCTTTGAGGACAAGCCTCCTGCAGGAACTTATTTAGAGGTTTCAGCAGGATCCTGCTTTGTTTGTCCCCAGTTCTCCGAGGCTAGAAGTAGGATGGGGAGCAGCCTGCAATGCTGCAGTCTGAAGTAGATGGTAGATTATTTCATTCATGCTGTGGCATTTCCATGGGTTGCTCAGACTGGGAATAGGACAAAGCAGTTTCTGTAGTTCTTGCACGGCTCCATAAAGTGCCCCCTCAGGACAATGTCTTGTGACCTACTTTGATCAAAGCCCTAGGTATCCCTTTGGTTCCCAAATTAAAAGCGCCTGGCACCCATTGGGGATCTAACTCCAGGCAGGTCTGGCAGGGACACCTGCAGATAGTTCTAAGGCAAAGAGGGAAGCTACTGACCCTGCAACTGTCTGGTTCAGGCCCCAAGCTTCAAGCAGGCTGACGTACCCATCGTAACACATCTGTGGACTTTAGCACATGAAGAAATAGGGGCTCTGCAGAGCCTGCTTCCCCTGCCAGGATGCTACCCCGCGATGCAGCTAGCTGGTGCAAGCACGTCAGGAAGATCAAAGTGCCTCTGATGGCATTGCAGCACTGTGCTAACTGTGCCACAAGTTGACCCACACAAATGAAATATCAAAGAGGAGAAAAAGAGAGAGATCGTCAATATATTTGAGAAACCGAGGAGTCTTGTGTGCACAGAATGGGTAGGAGCTTCCTGCTGAGCATATACTAAATTAAAAGAAAAGAATGAAAAAGTTTCGGATAAAGCTAAGAAACAGTTTAGCTTTACTCTCTTTCTCAGCACAGGTCAGGCCAGTGGCATAGATGAAAGATAAAGTCAAAGAAAAGATTCTTTTAAAAAATCACTTTAACACAGTTTATTCTTGACATAAAAGTAGGAAAGGTATTTTAAAAGACAAAACTTCTTGAAAGAAAAATGCTCCTCACTGCAGTAACCTTGCTATAGAATGTTCTTGTAGTCAGTGAAATTATTTGATATAAGGATATTCCAAAAGTGGCAGAATTCTGCTCAGGCTTATCAGTGTTTTTTTACTTTCTATGAAGCTCTCTGAGTCACTGAGCCATCACTCCATTTAACCACTCAATTTTTTAAATTGTATTTTCTCATTATGTTGTAGGTAGGATGAAACAATGAGCCCCAGTGTCATTCTTTTCTCCCTATCTCCACATTCCAATTTTAATTTCAAATCCTTTAGATCCAAGTGTTAAATAATAATAATAATAATAATATGCAGAAATTTAGCTATGCAGATCATTCTGCTGCATGTGCCAATGGATAACCGCACACACAAAGATCTTTTTGTCCATGCAAACATGCTCAGATATCAGCTCTACTTTGTTAGCATTTGGGTCTTAATCCTGCTCCCATTTAAATCAATGGAAAAGCTCCAAGCCCTTATCCCTAATAAGAAGAAAAGTTATCTCTTGCCACAGAGGGCAGAACAAGAGGCGATGGGTTCAAACTGCAGCATAACCGATTTAGATTAAATCTCAGGAAAAACTTCCTAACTGTAAGAACAGTAGGGCAATGGAATAGACGCCTTGTGAGGTCGTGGAAGCTCCTTCACTGCAGGTTTTCAAAAGGAGGCTGGATAGCCAACTGTCTGGGATGGTTTAGACACAACAAATCCTGCATCTTGGCAGCAGGTTAGACTAGATGACCCTTGCGGTCCCTTCTAACCCTATGGTTCCATGAATCTATGATCCCATCCATACATACACACTATGTAGTTTCACATACATAATCCCAAAATTGGAACCTGCAATATGTGATTGAAGCATTAACTGGAACCTCCAGTCAAATGCATCTGTATCGGGAAGCAATGGATACATCCTTTCTCTTGTTGAGCCAAGGCTATAAATGTTGGGTCAATCAAAGGCGAAAAAAAAGAAAGAAGCCACTTAGGCTGCATGAAATATGGGCAGCGAGTCTGGCAAATAGGCAGCATTTCTTATTATTTATATTGAGGTAGCTTTTGTAGCCCCAGTCACAGACCAAGAGCCTCTGATGCTAGACGCTGTACAAACACACAACCAAAAGATGGTCCTTGCCCCAAAAAGCTTACAAAATGATTGCAAGTATGTACTGGGTTTAGCGGCCAGAGGTTCAGAGAGCCATTCAGTGGAACAAAATGAAACACAAAACCAAGCTATTTCAAAATGAGAACAGAATTGTATTATTTTAAAAAAACATAAATTAAAGTATTCTGCCCAAACAAAAGATTCCTCATAAACCCTCCTTCCAGCTCCAACCCATTCATCTACAAGCCCCTAACTTCCCCAAATGTCTGTACATAAACACAGACTTTTGGGAGAATAGAAAGGAGCATAAACTCTGGCAAGTCAAGTGTAAAAGTATAAAGTATAAGGCAGGAGAAAAAAGAATGTGATGAGCAACTAGTCAAAGACTCAAAAACTAACAGCCAAAAACATGTTTAAGTACTTCGGAAGCAGGAAGGCTGCCAAACAACCAGTGGGGCTACTGGAAGATCGAGGTGTTAAATGAGCACTCAAGGAAGACAAGGTCATTGCAGAGAAGCTAAATGAATTCTTTGCATCAGCCTTCATTGCTGAGGTTGTGAGGGAGATTCCCACACCTGTGCCATTCTTTTTAGGTGACATCTGAGAAACTGTCCCAGATTGGGGTGTCATCAGAGGAGGTTTTGGAACAAATTGATAAATTTAAAAGTAATGTGTTATCTGGGTCAGATTATATTTATCTAAGAGTTCTGAAGGAACTCAAATATGAAAATTGCAGAACCACTAACTGGGGTATGTAACCTATCACTTAAATCAGCTTCTGTTCCAGATGATTGGAGGATAACGAATGTAATGCCAATTTTAAAAAAGGCTTCAGAGGTGATCCTGGCAATTGCAGGCTGGTAAGCCTAACTTCAGGACCAGGCAAATTGGTTGAAACTGTAGAAAATAACAGAATTATCAGAAACATAGATGAACATGACTTGTTGGGGAAGAGTCAACACGGCTTTTATAAAGGAAAATCATGCCTCACTAATCTATTAGATTCCTTTGAGGAAGTCAACAAACGTGGACAAGGACAATCCAATGGACATAGTGTACTTAGATTTTCAGAAAGCCTTTGACAAGGTCCCTCACCAAAGGCTCTTAAGCAAAATAAACTGTCATAGGATAAGAGGGAAGGTCCTCTCCTTGATTACTAACTGGTTCAGAGACAGGAAATAAAGGAAAGGAATAAACGGTCAGTTCTTAGAAAGGAGAGAGGTAAATAGTGGTGTCGCCCATAGGTCTGTACTGGGACCAGTGCTGTTCAACATATTCATAAAAGATCTGGAAAAAGGGGTGAACAATGAGGTGGCAACGTTTGCAGATAATACAAAACTACTCAAGATAGTTAAGTCCAAAGAAGAGTGTGAAGAGTCACAAAGGGATCTCACACAATTGGGTAACTGGCCAAGAAAATGGCAGTTGAAATTCAATGTTGATAAATGCAAAGTAATGCACATTGGAAAACATAATCCCAACTATACATGTAAAATGATGGGGTCTAAATTAGCTGTTACCACTCAAGGAAGTAATCTTGGAGTCATCATGGATAGTTCTCTGATCTACTTAATGTGTAGCAACAGTCAAAAAAGTGAACAGAATGTTGGGAACCATTAGGAAAGGGGTAGATAATAAGACAGTAAATATCATAATGCCACTATAGAAATCCCTGGTACACCCACTCCTTGAATATTGTGTGCAGTTCTGGTTGCCTCATCTTAAGAAAGATATATTAGAATTGGAAAAGATACGAAGAAGGACAACAAAAATTATGAGGGGAATAGAATATGAGCTATCGAATAGCTTCCATATGTGGAGAGATTAAAAAGAGACAGATAGTTCATCTTGGAAAAGAGATGACTAAGGGGAGATATGATAGAGATCTATAAAATAATGAATGGTGTGGAGAAAGTGAATAGGGAAGTGTTATTTACTCCTTCACATAACACAAGAACTAGGGATCACCCAATGAAATTAATAGGCAGCAGGTTTAAAACAAACAAAAGGAAGTACTTCACACAACGCACAGTCAACCTGTGGAACTCGTTGCAGGGGATGTTGTGAAGGTCAAAACTATAACTGGGGTCAAAAAAGAACTAGATAAGTTCATGGAGGATAGGTCCATCAATGGCTATGAAGGGTTAAAATCCATGTGCATTTTATATAACAACCTGGTATATGGATTGTGCCAGCTCTTTTCCAGACCCAAAGTCCAGAGTTTGGTTAAGAGACCGGAGGCCTAGCAATAGTGATCAGCTAAGAGAAACCTGGGGTAAACAGATAACATTGCCTTTGCTAAGATATGCTTGGTCAGTAGAAATGCCAGATGTTGAAGCAATAACTGAATAATTATGTTTCATCCAATGTTTCAAATTGAACAAAGGATCCCTGTTCCTAGTGTGTTTCTCCTGTAGGGAAAACAGTCTTCCCACAGATCCAACCTTGAGTTTTATGAAAATTGGCATGTCAGTATAATATATGACATCCTTCCACCTCCCTTCCAAGGGACCAATGCCCTGCCTTAAGACACACAGAAAACAATCTCTATTGCCATGTACTTTCACTGTTTCTTTGCTTTAACCCCTAGGAATGTACCTGTTGGACAATCAAAGGAGTTGCTCCATTCCTATGGACCCCAAATCAGAATTCAACATATATATATTTTATACTAATATCATTTTATCAAAGTATTAATTGTTAACTTGCTAACTTGAGACCATGGGCGGAGACATTATGTAACTTTTTAACCATTGACTAATGTGCTATCTTGTCTTGCTGCAAAACCTATCCCAGGGTGTGGAACTGCCTACCCCATCACTTTCCCCCGCCCATGGAAAATCGATATATTCTATTGTAATCAATTGACTGACAGTGTCTCTGAGCCTAATAAGCAAGGTGACACTCCGCCAGCACTGTGTGTAATAAACTCCTATGCTTGACCTCTACACGGTGTGGATTTATGTCCTTCAGCTATTAGCCAAGAAGATCAGGGATGTGATGCCACGCTCTGCATGTCCCAAAGCCTCTGAGTGCTGGAAGTGGATGACAGGGATGATCACTCAAAAATTGCCCTGTCCTGTTCATTCCCTCTGAGCACCTGGCACTGGTTACTGTCAGAAGACAATATACTGGGCTAGATGGACCATTGGTCTGACCCAGTATGGCCGTTCTTATGTGATACATGTTTCATGCACCTGTGTCTGCATTTTTTCTTTTCCCTCAAATGAGTATTAGGCCTGTATATTAGCTATTTGCATCCTCCTGTTGAAAATAAATGTAGTTCTGCCACATTTCATAAGCACAAAGTATTTCAGGTCCCTGATGGAACAAACAGCAGAGAGGTACCTCCTCAGATGTGTAGTCTATAGGGATTTCTCTGCCTGGTTTTGATTCGGCACATCTTCCAGTTACCTCAGTGATCAAAATGCAAAATCCATCACTCAGGGACATTCTGTGGATTTGTGACGCTCTCTGGAGGCTTGTCAGTCCATAAATCAATGAGCGGATTACACACATCCACGTAGGTAGATTATCCATCTGTGACAGATGGAATGCTGATACCATTCTTCATTTTAAGTCATCCAACCATAATTCAGGGCAATGTACTAATATATGTTAGAAACAGTCTTCATTTTATTTAGCACTTCCACAGTCCCATGTGCTGGAGGAACGAATACAACTGAAACCAAATTACTAATGGGAGCATAAGTGCAGCCTTTTTTGTACATGTGGCATGCCTCTCTGTATTGAAAGGCACATCACACAAGAGTTTGGCCACTGAAGCAAATCATAGCTCGGGTGGCATATCCCAAATGAAAAGCCAACTTGTTATATGCCACAAAATACTTTATGCAAAATGTTGTGCTGTGTGTTATTAAATATGGTATGCAGTAAGAGTGAGCCATAACACATATGCAATTAGCGACTGTAAAAGTGTCAGAGTAGAAACAAGAGTGCCTCATATTGCACAAATGCGGCACATATATTTTCTCCTGATACATCCATATTAGCTGAGCTATGTGGAGCCTGCCATGTTCAGTCCAAGGTTATGTCTTTGTTTTGTAGCACTAAACTCATTCACTGGTCTGATCGAGGTGGTGGCTGGAGCAGAAGTGGCTAAGAAGCTGTAATTGAAATGAAAAGGCAAAATAAGGCATAAACCAAACACATAACTAGAGCCCAATATATGGGTATAAGTATAGATACAAAAACCCCAGCAACACCCAGATCTACTCAGATACTCATTACCTACACAGTGAGCAGTACACAGGTCATAGAAAGCAATTACGCAGCGCTTACCGAATAAATTCACCCATGTACAGAGGGTCTGCCCAAGGCCTATTCACCACTTACATCCTATTTAAGCGCAGTTCTTATCTCATCCATTAATCTTCCTTGCACACTTGTTAAAGCTTTCCCATTGCTTTGTGATTTAAGGCTATTCTAGGTATATGTGAGCAAACCAAAAGCACCATATCAAAATGCTTCTGATTACTCTTATTTTTGAAGCATCCATAAATAATTCTAGTTCTTGGTTAGGCAGCACCTATTCTTGGTGTGAGTCACAGTTTCTAGGAGTTAGTTTAGCTACTTTCCTGTGTTTATTTGTATGGAAGTTTGCTTTTCGGTTGGTTTCTTTTACAATATAAAAGAAAGTTCCAAGCACACTGGAACTTAGGAATAAAATCTTCAGGAGAAAAACCTTGCTCAGGGAAATGTAATGGCTCTTGGGGTGCCCAGGACTGTGAGTCACCTTGTTACCCCCCTGCCTCCAGTGAGAAAGACTTGTTTGTAGGGCTGTCAAGTGACTAAAGAAATGACTTGCAATTAGTCGTGCTGTTAAACAATAATAGAATACCATTTATTTAAATATTTTTGGACGTTTTCTACATTTTCAAATATATTGATTTCAATTACAACACAGAATACAAAGTGTAAAATGCTCACTTTATATTTATTTTTATTACAAATATTTGCACTGTAAATAAATAGTATTTTTCAATTCACCTAATACAAATACTGTAGTGCAATCTCTTTATCGTGACAGTTGAATTTACAAACGTAGAATTATGTACAAAAAATAACAACATTCAAAAATAAAACAATGTAAAACTTTAGAACCTACAAATCCACTCATTCCTACTTCTTGTTCAGCCAATCACTCAGACAAACAAGTTTGGTTACAATTTGCAGGAGATAATGCTGCCCGCTTCTCGTTCACAATGTCACCTGAAAGTGAGAACAGGTGTTCACATGGCACTGCTGTAGCCAGCATTACAAGATATTTACGTGCCAGATACGCTAAAAATTCAACCACCATTCCAGAGCACATTTGTCCATGCTGATGACAGGTTCTGCTTGATAACAATCCAAAGCAGTGCGGACCGACGCATGTTCATTTTCATTATCTGAGTCAAATGCCACCAGCAGAAGGTTGATTTTCTTTTTTGGTGTTCAGGTTCTGTAGTTTCCACATCAAAGTGTTGTTCTTTTAAGACTTCTGAAAGCATGCTCCACACCTCGTCCCTCTCAGATTTTGGACAGCACTTCAGATTCTTAACATGTGCTGGGTCAACATTCGAGATTGCTATAACATGAAATGCAGGTAAAACAGAACAGGAGACATACAATTCTCCCCCAATGAGTTCAGTCACAAATTTAATTAATGCATTATTTGTTTAACGAGCATCATCAGTATGGAAGCATGTCCTCTGAAATGGTGGCCGATGCATGAAGGGGCATACGAATGTTTAGCATATCTGGCACGTAAATACCTTGCAATGCTGGCTACAAAAGTGCCATGCAAACACCTGTTCTCACTTTCAGGTGACATTGTAAATAAGAAGCAGGCAACAGCATCTCCCATAAATGTGAAAAAACTTGTTGGTCTTAGCAATTGGCTGAACAAGAAGTAGGACTGAGTGGACTTGTAGGCTCTAAAGTTTTACATTGTTTTGTTTTTGAGTGCACTTACGTAACAAAAAAAATCTACATTTGTAAGTTACATTTTCACAATAGAGAGATTGCACTACAGTACTTGTAGGAAGTGAATTGAAAAATACTATTTATTTTGTTTATCGTTTTTACAGTGCAAATATTTGTAATAAAAAATAATATAAAGTGTGCACTGTACACTTTGTATTCTGTGTCGTAATTTAAATCAATATACCTGAAAATGTAGAAAAACATCCAAAATATTTAATACATTTCAACTGGCATTCTATTGTCTAATAGTGCTACTAATCGCAATTAATTTTTTTTAATTAATCACATGAGTTAACTGCGATTAATCAACAGCCCTACTTGTTTGTGCTTAACTGGGTGTCAGCTCCCTGCCACCACCAGTCTATAAGCCATCCAAACAATTTCCTCTGGGCTGTGCCTACCCTGACTTTGCCTTGCCATTAACAGTAGGTGCACCCCAGTCCTCCAGCCCCTTAGAAGCATTCCCCTGTAGTGTCCAGCCCCTTTACCCCTGAACACTCACAAAAATACCAGGTCAGCTGTCACAAAGGGGTCAGTGTACACCAAACTTGTATGAGTCAACTCAGGCTCAGCACTTAATATCACAGCACTGAGATATATTTATAGTGAAAACAACCAAAAATTCAATATCAAAGATTCAAGAGAATGGAAACAACAGGTTGCATATAAAACAAAATTATAACATACTTTCTAGAGACTAAACTTAACTTAGCAGGCTAACCTCCCATCTAAATAAGTTTCCTTCACTCCAAATGTCCTTTGTTGTGTTTTCCACCAAGCTTAATTGAGATCCTGTTTTCATTAAGATAAATGTCCGTTTATCTCCTAGGTGCAGGATAAATGAGTGTCTTCCTTATATCCCCGAAGTTCATTGTCTGCCCCCAGAGTCAGGATAACCCTTGGGATTTAGTCTCCCATGTGCTCCCTCCCTGTTGATTTCACATCTCTCTGTTGACTTTGTATGTAAATGGGGCTTTCACTGAGTTGGCTTACAGTGCTTACTTTACATGTCGACAGAGAGACAGGTGAATACACTTCTTTTGCCTGGCAGAAAACCTGTTTGTCAACTCCGCCTTGCTACAGATTTTGGGAACTTGTTTTGATTAATAAACTTCCAACTTTAGAATGAGTGCTTCTGAGCTTTTGCCGAGAAACCGAGTAAACCAGGATCTCTGTAGAAAGAACCCTAAACCTTTATAACACTGTTTCGATGTTGGACAGGGAAAGAGTTTAAAAACACCTTTAACTCTTTTGACCCTTGAGATCAATACAAAGGTGAAGTTTAGATGACTTAAAAACCTGCAGATTTCTTATGATAGCCTTCTTTCCTTCTGTCAGTTGGTTTAACAACTCCCTGGATTTCTGCTGTCTTAGCACGAGTGACCTCCCTGACACATCCTATTTCAGTTCCCAAAGCCAAAGGGCCTGATCCAAAGCCCACTGAAGTCGAGAGGAGTCTTTCCATCACTTCAGTGATCTTTGGATCAAACCCATAATGGCCTGCTTGTTATCATTGGTGACACAAAACCGGATGCATTCAGTATTCCATTTACATGACATAATGCTTAAAATAAGGAAGTCAACTAAAACTACTTGGTTCTTGTATTCTTGGCTACCATCCAGTACAGAACAGCTAAAAACTTCAGCATCTATGTAGCCTACGAATACTACATATCATAAGACACAGTAAAGCTGAAGTATTCCTTCTTGATATGGGGATGGAGCGCTACATCCCAATTTAAAGAGAATGTTGATGGAATAAGGAAATAATTGCAAAGGGACATAATCAAGTCATTCAACATGTTCACATTTATTCTAGGCAGGTAGCTGTCTTCCAGTCCAGATAGCTCTGCATTTTCAAACAGCTTCACAGATTTCATCCATTTCACACAATTCATTCAACTTTAATGGGAGTTCTTTCACTCTGAAATAAGTTTTTAAGGGTGATTCTTCAACTAGCTTTCAGTTGCACGCATACCATTTTGTATATGCAACTGACGGTACCCTTAGAAGTGGGCATGCACCCAATTTGCATGGGTAGAATAAGTGCACACCCATATTTGTGGACACACACTTTTGCACACACAACAGTAGGTTTCAAAATGAGAGGCCTGAGCCAGAAATTCAGCTCAAAATGCCTATTTAAAATTCCAAAATTCAGCCACTTAGCAACAAAACACAACCACCATTTCTGAAGGACCTATAGCAGGGGTAGGCAACCCATGGAATGCGTGCCAAAGGCGGCACGCAAGCTGATTTTCAGTGGCACTCACACTGCCCAGGTCCTGGCCACCGGTCTGGGGGGCTCTGCATTTTAATTTAATTTTAAATTAAGCTTCTTAAACATTTTAAAAACCTTATTTACTTTACATATGTGATGGTGCTGCCTGTGGGAGCCAGCTGAGGTCACTCAATTAGGGTGAACTGCAAACAAAACGGGGCAGACAAACCCCAAACGCTGGTGGATATTCCAATACTTAGATTTTCCAAGCCAGCACAAAACAACTTCTATATTACCATACAGGTTACTCAGAAGTCCAAACAATGCAGTTCCCTTAAAGTACCCAGCCTCAGGCCTCCATCCAGACACACCTGTCAGATATGATGATGATTACTGAGAATCTTATCTTATCATATAAAAGAAAAGGTTCTTCCAATCCCAAAGGATCAGCCACGTACCCAGGTTCAATTATAACTTAGATCTTACCCAAAATACACGCTATAGTCAATTCTTATTAACTAAGCTAAAATTTATTAAAAAAGAAAAGAGGGAGAGTGTTGGTTAAAAGATCAATATACATACAGACTTGAATTCAATTCTTGAAGTTTAGATGCATAGCAGAGGTGAGCTTGTAGTTGCCAAAAGTCCTTCTAGAAATAGTCCATAGGTTATAGTCCAATGTCTATATTCAGGGTGGCTCCAGTCAAAGACTGGGGATCTCAATCCTTATGGCTTAGGGTTCCCCCCTCTTGAAACCCAAAGCAGATCTGAGATCATGTCCCAGGGTTCTTATACATTTCCAGCAGCCTTTTGGCCTGAGAAAACAATAGGCTTAATTCTCCTTCCTCTAAACATCATGGCAATTAGCACAGGGTCATTTATCCATTAAACAGTTCAGATACAGGTTACCACAACCTCCAAAGAGACATAGAGACAATAATACTATTTCACTCAAGTATCATCATAAATGTTAATGCTCCTTTTTTGATCTTTGAATTAAAGTTATAGCAATAGACAAGACTTGTCTGCTTACATCACAAGACCTGAGCAAACATCTACCCTTGAGATCTCTAACAATGCAGACTTGCATTTCAAAGCTCTATTCATTTACCTATCTTCCTAACCAGTCCTTAAAGTTCATCCATGGGTCAGGTCAGTCTGAGTTAATTAACTCTTTCTGGCTCTGTCACCTTCCAATGAAATATTATATTACACTCATAACGTCACAACATACAACAATAGTTTAGTTATATATTATAGACTTATAGAAAGAGACCTTCTAAAAACGTTAAAATGTATTACTGGCACGTGGAACCTTAAATTAGAGTGAATAAATGAAGACTCGGCACACCACTTCTGAAAGGTTGCCGATCCCTGACCTATAGTGTGTTTTTTTGGGTTCTCTTGCTGTAAACCCAGAGAAAGATCACAAGTGATCCAGTATCTACAGTACAAGAACACCAGCAATTGGAGCTGCAACATGATGGCTTGGATTCCAGGAGACCCAGGAAAAATCCAAAATGTTCACAGTGGGAAATGAAAAGGCAGCAGACAAAGATATTTTCAGGTTTGTAAGAATGGATAGAAATGATGACTGGTTTTAGGTCCAAGGTGAGAGTAAAAACAGTCAGGAACTCTTTGAAAAGCTGCTTAGAAAATCCCTTCCAGACATAGTTTAGCTTCCTCTATTACACTCCTGAGATGTGTAAACATCTTGATTTCACAATATTTAATAATTTACATGCAATATGGATAAACTCATTAGCATGATGTTTCCCTAACTATGCTTTTTGAAAGCTCTCCATGTTTCTTACAGGCATAAAAAAACAGAAAACAAGAATTATCACATTATGTATTACAGCCATTTAGTTGTGGAAATGGAGCATGAAGTCAACAATTCAGTTAATTAGCGAAGTAAAAGAGTACTGTCTGACCATGCTGCCCATGAATCACTGGTAACCAGTGTTTAACCTGATGTCATGCTTGATTGCTAACTTTGGTAAGCAAGGCAGACTCTGTTCCATAAAAAAAAAGTCTTGCTTTTATGTGCAATTATAGAACAGTGTTCTTCGGAGAAAGGGTAGAGATTGAATACATGATCACACGATTTTATTTGATGTTTCCGATCACCGTTACTGAAGTGGCATTGTCATTCACTTTTCTACACAGGTGAATTTGGCAACAAGATGTTTGTCATCGATTCATGTAGCCAGTTATATCTTTGGCTACCCCTCCTACCTGTCTCTCTAGAGAGAAAAGTAAGGTTTTGTTATTATTATTAATGATGTGTATTCCTGCAGTGCATAGGTACTCGTGTCATAGTCCAGGACACTGTGCTCGGTGCTGTACAAACACAGAAAGAAAAGAAACAGTTCCTGCCCCTGAGAGCTTGCAGTTGAAGACAAGAGACAACAGATGGCTACAGACAGACAGGAGAATACAAGGAAACGAGATAATATTGGTCAGCACACTGGGTAGTGGTCTCAGCTCACCAGAAGCCTAACCACTGTCACTGCTCCCATGGCTAGTCTGAGCATGACCACCATTTGCTAAATACCCCGTAGCCATGTTAGCTGGAAGTGATGCCAACAGAAGCCTGCTGTGTGTATATGGCCTATTCAACCTAAGGTGAATTTATTGTCTCTGAGATCTGGATAATCAGGACCCATCAGATATGCCTTAAGTTAACTAATTTAAAGGATGCATGGGAATACTCTGGATCATTTGCTCGATTGGTTCTTTGCTGCAATTCTCTGCAGAGGAATTGCTGTGGAGTACGCTTTACGCACCTGCAAGTGCTCCTCTCTAGGACTCGATTCTCGGGTCCTTTTCATTGTCAAGCTGCTTTATCAGCAGCGCTCGCACTGTGTGCGGCATATAGATTAATCGTTTGCATTTACTGTGACCCGAAGGGCCCCTCAGTGCCCACTGGCAAAGGGTTCACTATTATGTAACAGCAACTCCTACCTGGCCTGACAAACTCACTGCACCTAATGCATTGCTGTCATGATATTTATCTTTGACGAACGTTGTGTGGAATATCAGATAAAAGCCAGTGACACGCTGCTCATTAATATCATTGGCAAATGTACGAATGAACACTATATGAGGAATTATGGAGACTTACTGATATTATGCTTTAAAGTCTGTAACCAGACAAAGGGAGAAACAGGTATTAATATGTACATCGCACATGGGGATGCCAGAGACAACAGGCAGGTCACTTCCAACTGAGATAAACCAATTACCAGGAGGATGAGGAGACAGCTTTGTGCCAGCTCACCAGAGTCTAAACCCAGGGGCTCATCCTGACTCTTGAGACAAAGACAATTAACTTCAGGGACTAGAAGGAGACGCAGAAGGGCATCTCGTTCTCCATCACTGAACGGTGGGTCCCCTGCCATGGGGGTGGGTGACACTGACCATTTGCTTTAGGTAAGAAATTTATCTTAGTCAAGGATTGAAGCCTGTTGAGTTTTAGTCACTTAGAAGCTTTCATACATTTGCTTTATCTGAAGCCTCGTGACCATTTCGGTCTCTATTATTCCTGCTCAGTAACACTTAAATCTCAGTTCTTGGTTAATACATTTCTCTTTGTTTTATCATAAGGATATCTCAGCCCTGTTATGTTAAACAGACTGCAAATCCTGATCCAATCAAGCTGGTCTTTCTAGGACCAGCCGACGTGTTAATTTCTGTGACCATCCGGTGACAGGGGCTTCGGGAGAGTTCAGGGACTAAAGTGCACCAATGGCTAACCTGCAAGCCAAAGCTAGGACTGGTGGAGTCCGGAGGGATCTGTGGAACTGGCTAACAAACTGGAGTGGCAAGGATTTGTCACTTGGTTTAGCACCAGCAGATCCCATTCATGCTGAGGCCGAGGGGCAACAGGGTGACTTCCAGTTCTGGACGCTCCAAGGAAGCGTCATATACACTGTAGGGTATTGGAAGTGGGAACAGACCGGTGCAGCTTTGTGGGGTGTGACACAAAGAGGCTTCACAGCACTCCAAAACCTGGGCCCGAAACTCCATCAGGCTCCATCGGACTCCTGTTCGGAACAAGCCAGGCTGGGTGCGAGCGGAGACCTTTCAGGATACATGGAACATTGGGGCGTGTCTAGACAAACCCTCGTTCATGGCAAGCTGGGGTGTAAATAATAATAATATATGGAGATATACCTATCTCATAGAACTGGAAGGGACCTTGAAAGGTAATTGAGTCCAGTCCCCTGCCTTCACTAGCAGGACCCATTTTTTGCCCCCATCCCTAAATGGCCCCCCCAAGGATTTAACTCACAACTCTGGGTTTAGTGGGCCAATGCTCAAACCACTGAGCTATCCCTCCCCCCGTTGAGCTATCCCTCCCCCCGTGGTAAGGTAAATCTACCTTGCAGTAGCCTGCCCTGCACCAAGTGTCCATGTGGCCCCTTCTGCCGTGCACTAAAAGTTCTTTAGCCTGCTTGGACCTTCCCCTGTTTGAAATGGGATCCAAATGTTTCTCAACAGCGAATGAGACTGAAATTTTACAGCTGCTAACTCATACAGGAGAAATGGCCCCTTCCTCTCTGATGACCATGCTTCTATAGCTATCTCAAAATACACCAGTAGAAGTGCAAGTTCAAATTGTTATCATGCAGGGCTATTTGCCAGAGAACATAGCAGTGCTAGTTATCTGGAACAGACAGATTCTTCTTTCGCCTTTTATTAGTATATTCCTTTTGCTCACAACCTCTCTGTTTCTCTCAGAGAAGGTATTGCCAGTACACACACAGGAAACATTTAATTGAATGCAGAAATGGGCACAAAGTGGTCATGCTTCATTAAGAGCAAATGGAGCAAACTTACGTGTAACAAAGAGAGCTATTTCACCATAGCTATCTGATTTCCCATTTCGCAGAATTTATGCCTCCCCTGCCTACTCCTCTCCTCTCCCATTAAAAGTTGCTGGCTGCTCACGAGGGTGATTTTAAAAGTTTGGGAGGTATGGGCTAAAGTTATGGTGCTACACACAAGAACTTAATTGCACTTGAGGTTCAGAGCCCTAATTGCTTTCTTCTATACATTTTGTGCCTATGGTAATGAGAAGTGTAAATATGCCCTAGTCAGTAGGAAAGACAGCGTCATCTGTTTTTCAATTAAATTATCCAGCTCAACAATTTCTTATTGATACCAGCACCAGATGGAGGGGTGGGTCCAGCATGCCGACCACAGCACTCGATTTTCTTTTCGAGATGCCAAAGCTTTTCGTTTAAAATCCAATTTTTTTCCAACTTTGTATTCCTGGAAAAATTATATTTTCTCTTCCTCTGTTAATCAAGAAATTAGCTTCATCTGTGGCAAAAAACTGATACCCTATGAAACAGCCAGGCTGTGTAGCTGAGGGCAGGAATAGACTCACATCCCCTGTGGATAGGGGACATGTTGCATTTCCGCTCTGAGCCCCCTGCCCCCCCACACAGTATGCTTACCCCCACTGCATCCCAGCCCTTACTGAAGAATAACTCATTCTTTACCTAGTGTGGCCTGATCTTAAATGGGAGTTTTCCCGTTGACGTTCATGGGAGAGTAAAAAAGGCTTTTCTTTCCCAACCGTGCAGTGATCCCATGTACAGTTCAGTACATAACCCCAGGGAACAAGCACAAACACTCTCCCAGCTCTCAGAGCTGTGAGATATGAACCCAAAGGAAAAGCAGATGAGTTACATTAATGAACTATTGCCAGTAACACCGGGTTTACTAATGCTTAATCTGCCACAGGTACCTCACCGCAGCTCATCAGGCAACACATCACTAGATAAACAGAACAAGTCCAAGACACTCAAAAACCTTCTCAAATTAGAAACAGTAACCAAAAGAAAAGGGGTTTCAAAGAATATTAAATAATTAGCTGGCCATGCTAAGTAGTGGCTTAAAGGAACTCACTTGTACCTATGTGTAAGGATCCTAAATACAGCTTGAAAGAAAGTAGCAATACAACTAAAAAGTCTTGCCAGTAGCAGCAATTTAACTTCCTAGCAACCTGGCAAAGTGAAAAATAATGGTTCTTTTTAACAATAATTAGGCAATACGTAAACAATTAAAAATTTCCATAGATGTCTCCTGTATGCACTCAAGAATAACAGTGATATTCTAAATATACAGAAAGTATATCTCCAATACATGCAGTTTTACTTTACAACCAAAATTGTTTTATCTATATTTTTAGGAGACAAATACAGCACTCTCCACTGTATACTGGAAAATATTTGCATCTCCTTTATTAATTTTCTGTCGAGCCAAGAAAAAAGATAACTTGTTCCTTGTGTTCTTTCAAAAGCTGCAGCTGATAGTGTAGCAAATGGGAAAAAATAGTGTTTAGAAGAGCTCATTGTCATGCTCTGCAGACTCTGACCTTGTCTCCAAAAGCCAAGGTTGATGTGTCCCATGCCAAATTAAATCTAAGATGTATGCAGTAATGGAAAGGGTAGCATTCCATGAAAATCTCCACTTTTCAGTTAAAGGAGCTCTGGTTTATTAAATATGCAAAAATTACAATGTCAATGTAACTTTGCAAATTAGGCTTTTCTTTCTAATGTTTAGGCACTGCACCAGAAGGAATGGAACAGCTCACGTTTTTTACAGCTTTTTTACAGCTTGCTACCTGTCTATTTTCCTAAAAAAATGTACCTGAGTTATGATGAACCAGGCACTTCTCAAAAGATACAGGATTGGCGAGTGTGTTCCTCTGTATGTTCTAAATGGAAAAGATGAACAAAGCAGGACAAAAAGGATCCTTATCCCCAAGCTGTGGCACAGAGACATTCAATGACTTGCCTTAGGTCACACTGAGGGTCTATGGCAGAGGTGGAAACTGAACTCAGAACACAAGGATTTGCACATCCTATTAAATTCAGAGCCCCAGCTTAAAGAGCCTGCCAAAAAAAAAACCCAAGTCCTGAAAAGCCAAATGCATGCAGCAATTAACGCATAACCTGCCATGTGATTTCCTTGACTGGAACGTAAAGACATGGCTGACTTTTTTCTCCACTCTTTGACACGACACTCAGTATGTGCAATGTCTCTCCGTATACCCAACATGATATGGCATAATAAAGATACAGAAAAATCAGGATCCAGATTACAGAAATAGCCCCAAAAGGCTTTTCTTCCTAGCACAGAAAAGCTAACCCCCCTCTCCCCTGCACACAACTCTTCCATCAGACGTGACCTACCCACATTCATTTCCTCATTATTTACACACTACAGATGTGAACATGAGTTCATTACAGATGCTTATAACTCGGATGGCCAGATTGCTCACCTAGCAAAAACCTGGAAGATCAAATCTCTGACTGGGGTAATTAAATGTAATGGACCCAATCCATCCTTGGTATAACTCCACTGAAGTCAATGCCATCTCACCCACTCATACCAGGTCTGAATTTAGTTAAAACTATTCCCATGTTGCCCCTGAATGCAGAAGAAACAAGCTATGATACAGTTCAATGATATTCTACTGCAGCTGTAAAATGAAAACCACACATAAAGGAAGAAGAGAAACAAGGAGTGTGATTCAGACTCATTACAAAGTAAGTCACAGAGGACACTTAATCATGATTTTCTTTCACAAGGGAAAACAATATTAGAAATCCGGAATGACTAAGATTTGCATTAGAGCCCAGTATAGTTTCCCTCTTCTCATCTTCATTTTTCCTTAAGTCTTTTGTAAGAGTCATTAAAAAACATTGAGCATCATCATAGTCATAACAAATAAACTTATGTCCATTAACAAGAGCCTGGAGCTTAGCAGGGAATAGCACAGATATATCAATACCCTGGTGAAAAACAAATCTGCTTTCAACGATAGCAACTTTCTTCTGCAGACCGTAGCGGGGAATGTGCACAGTCTTCTCTCCTGAAAAGAAATAATCAGCTCTCCCCACACCAGCCACTGGAACACAATCATTATCTCCTGAAGTCCAGAGTTATTATCAAGGTTCACCTAAGAACTTGTGTAAACACAGTCTCGCCTTTCCGACAGGTCACTGATTTGTACACACACAACCTTGAAATGTGTTCCTCTTTATGGATATAAATATCGGAGCTGCACAAATGGGAAGTGCACTGGAAATATGGGCCACGCCATCTTCTGGGACCTCTGGGGTAACTAGAACAACTTTTACATTTTGAGAAAGTGGATCAAATTTTATCTCAAAAATTATTTCAACTAAGAATGGTAAATGTATACAGGGGATTACTTTCCCATCCCCCAGTAAGGAGACCAAACCTCCTAAGATTATGGTTTTGCTAAAATCCTCAGTGGTGTCGGGTTCAATTAGTGGCAGGCAAACTCCAGGAGGTTTGACGGCCCAGTTCAGATAAGCATCTAAGCCTTGTGCAAAGAATCCAACCCAGACTCTGACCCAGACTGGCATCCACCCAGGCAGACTCTTGAAGCTGTGCAGAGCCTGTGGAGCACCAGGGCCAACCCACGCAGATCCAGTTGCAGGATCAGGGCCCTACTACGTCTCCAGCATTTGGGTGGAAGTGCCACAAGAACAGGCTCTTGTGTGAATTCCTTCTCCCCTGCTCCCACTTGAACTAGAAATACCATGTGTGGGTGTTTTGGTACATCTGCTGCCAGGAAATGCAGACTCACGTGGAAATGAAAACCAGAGGCTTTTCTAAAGTTATCCAGATTTTACAAACTTCAGAAAGTTTCCAGTTCCTGGCACAGGCTCAGCTGAGGTCTTGCTTTATCCAAACCCAGTCTGCCATCCGCAACTGCAATCAACTAAAAGGTCCTATAAGAGTTCCCACTATTTGGAGATTCCATTATGGATATTTAACTGGTTGATTGTATTCATGTCTGTGCTTAGAGCAGTGATTTGTACGGTACATGAGGACAAGAGGGGCAGTATAACTGTGAGTTACTGGTAACTCAGTGCTAACACAGTGCACCAACTCCTGGTTTCTGCATAACAAGGGGAATTTTGGTGGGAGGCCATCAAGGATTGTCTTGCAATGGGCATGCAGGTAGCACACTTCCCTGCTGCCCTTATTTCGAACGTGCTGAAAACGTCGCCACTTCGCTCTCGTCTCTCAGGCCACTCGCCTCCAAGCCGTTCTCTCCTCTTTGGGACCATCAAGCCGCTCACTTTGGCTGAAGCTGTTGTCTGTTCGACCCTGATGCCGTTGTTAAAAAGACGCAAGGAAAAGCCCCAAGGGTTTTCCGTCCCTGTGCATCCAATAACATCGTATTTAGCTGCAAGGGACATGGCGGTAGAGAAGATCAGAGGACAAGAACCCAATTCATCCTGACCAATTCCTGGCCTGGCAGTATGTACACCATAGGGCCTTCCTCAAATCCTGTGCAGCAACCTTCAAATGCAGCCTCCAAGCACCGACCCCTCTGCAGTGGCCATAACTCCACCCACCTGGGTGCTGAGGGATGACATCAGGACATACTGTTTGGAGTCCTTGCAGTCAGGAGCGCCGCCAGCTCTTCCGGCGCCGGAAGGTCCCGCCCCCGAAATGCCACCCCCAACAGCGGCGGCGGAAGGTCCTGCCCCCAAAATTGAACGGCCGGCCGGGGCGCCGGCGCCCCCAAAATAGCAGCGCCCTAGGCGACCGCCTAGGTCGCCTAATGGGTTGCGCCGGCCCTGCTTGCAGTGCAGCCATCTCTGCAGCTTCCTGGGCCTGGGGCTGCCAGGCCCTGGGTTGCTCTCAAGGCCTCAGTGGAGCCACTTCAGCTGCTTTTACCTGCCAGAATGGTGCAAAACCATCTCAGTGGGGGCCCAGATCCTGCTCAAGCCCTGGTGTGCTGGCAGCCAGGTCCTGGAGGATGGGGACTAGGCTCTGCCCCCAGCCAGCTCCTCAGCTTGATGCACAGTTGGTGGGGGGGACCCGCTATGGCCCTGCCCTCAGCCTACCCTGTTCCAGACAACTAGCCCCCCTGAGAGCCCCAGGAGGAAACGGGGCTCCGCTCCCCCTGGGAAGGGGGCCAGGTGCGCACAGAGGGTGAGCACAGAACTCCCATCGCTGTTTCTTGCTCTGTCTCCTTTCGCACACTGGCACCGGATTGTGCCCTTTACAGAGGCAGAGGGCAGTTCGGGAAAGGGGCCTGAACTGACGAGAGCCAGCGGAGAGGAGTGCTGTGTTACTGTCTGCCTGCACTCCCGGGCAGCTCTTGGCTGACGGCCGATTGCCTTTACCTCTCACGCTATTACCAGCAATACGGCTCTGAGCCTGAGAGCCATTCTCCCCAGACGCTGCCAAGATATTGACGTTATGATTAAATAACACTATAAGTCTCCATCTCCTCACCTTACTGTGGCAGGATCTCCAGATTACTGTCTTCACTCCAGTGATGTTTTAGGGTAATCGTTTCGAGAACAGATGGTTTTTTGAGCTGTGACAGATTTGTATAAATCATGGTTGCTCCACGCTAAGTGTCGTGACGCTGAGCAGGAGCTCTGCATCTTTTGTTGTCTTTCCGTAAATGGCCCTGATGGAGTCTGCAAACCCGCTCTCTTTGATTTACTCATATTCCAGAAAGGAATTGTTCATTAGCTTGTAAAACTTGCATGCGAAAAAACACAGTGAAACTGTCGTGTGCTGTTTTTCGTTTAATGAAGAAAAACAAGGTGGCCAGCAGGGATGCGGCAATTGCAGCTGTATCTCTGGTTTGCTTCCTTTTGCGGACAGGTGGGGGCTTTTTCCCCTATTAATGAACAAAGTTTTAAGATTTATGATGACATGTCGTAATTGGAAAAGGTAAAAGGATGTTGCCTAGTCTGCTGTGGCCCCACAACCTGGCTCCACCTCATTAAACAAAGAATCAGAAAGCCATATTCGTTCTGATTGTGAGAGTTTAACCAGACCATAAAATAGTTATTAAGTTACCAGGATTTCCTCAGAGCTCTCTGAAATGAACTGGTCAGAAAGAGTTCAACTAATTAGAGGTTTTTAAGGCCAGGCTTGACAAAGCCCTGGCTGGGATGATTTAGTTTGGATTAGGTCCTGCTTTGAGCAGGGGGTTGGACTAGATGACCTCCTGAGGTCCCTTCTAACCCTGAGATTCTATGATTCTATGATAGCAATGGCTAAAGTGAGAGCTAAGATATGGGGCGGAGAAACGCAGAGCAGTGTGCATCGTCACAACGCTTTCAATACTTTCCCTACTGCAATCCTCACTCCCCTATCCTCCCTGAGCAGCTTAGGCAGGGCCAGGCCTGCCCACCTCCACTCCTAAGCACAGCACTCCCTACCGCGAGGAGCCCCAGGGCACAAATATATCTTAGAACACAAAGGTGAGCTTATGTCTATCCCCAAATGCCAGAGACATCCCTGGGTACCGAAATGAACTCGCTGCACCAATCTACATTTCTGGCGTCACTTCCTATGCCTCAGGAGAGTTCCATCAGCCATAGGGTTGGCCCATACATCAGCTCTAATATTATTAGCATTGCTATGGCACCTAGAGGCCATCACCAAGCTCAGGGCTCCATTATGCAAGGCGCTGTACGGACACTGTGTAAGAGACTGTCCCTGCCCTGAAGAGCTGACAACCTGCACAGACAAAACAGACAGCAGAAAGAGTCTGATCCACAGGATGATGCCGCTGCAGTAGAGGAGGCAAAACGAGCCTTCTACACCTCCACAATCCCCAAGCACGACGCCCAGCAGCGGTACACAACACGGCGACCCGGCTCCTCAACCCAGAATGCACAGTGTGGAGACAGAGCCAAGCGTCGAGCGTGGTGAAGAGCTGTCAGATGCTTAACAGATAAGATCAAAATAATACGTATGGAGCCAACTGGGAAGAAAATTCTACCCCTGGACAGATTGCATTATTCACCCCATCCCTTCTGGCGGAGCGGGGCCCCATAAAGAGAGCTCTGAGTAGAGCCACCACCTGTGAAATGGACGCATGCCCTTCATGGCTGGTAAAAGTCACTGAACAATACAGTCCTCAAAAGGCAACACTCCACCCTGAAGATCTCTCCAACTACCATCCCATCTCCAACCTCCCTTCCTGGGCAAAATGATTAAGGAAGTAGCAGCCACCAACCTCCATGTGACACCAGCCATCGTCCCAGGTGCCTCGCAATCAGGGTCAGGCTAGGCCAAAGGCCATCTTGCCTCATTCATATCCATTCAGAATGCTGCTGCAAAGATCCTTGCCCATATCACCCTCTCTTCGAATCTCTCCCATTGGTCCCCGCTTCACTATTGCATCAAACATAAGCTGCATGTCTGGATTTTCAAGGCCTATCCATATTCCACCTATTATTTCTCATTGGCTATCGAAATGCTGCCTTCTGCCTCCCATCGGCCCATGCTACCAGCCCCCCACATTTCACTTGTTACATTTTAAAACAAGCACCTTGATGCTCTCTCTCCCATTACATCACACTGGCTTGGGAGGAGCTCCCCAGGAGCATCCACAAAGCCACCTCATTGTCCTTCAACTCCCTCCTCATCACTCTCCTTGGGCGGGAGGCCTACAAAACACTTGACAACCGTTAGGCAGCTGGCGTTCTGGTACCACTGCTGATCACACTGACCGGTCTTAGCTCCTTGTTTCCTTGTACTCCCCTGTCTGTCTGGAACCAGCTCTTGTCGCTTTTCCTATACTGAGGCCTGGTCTACACTGGGGGAGGGGGGAATCGATCTAAATTATGCAACTTCAGCTACATGAATAACATAGGTGAAGTCAAGGTACTTAGATCTACTCACCGTGGTGTCTTCACTGAGGTAGGTCGACTGCTGACACTCCCTCGTTGACCCGCGCTGGATCGATCGCTCCGGAGGAAAGTGTAGACATGCCCTTAGACCAGGGGTAGGCAACCTATGGCACGGGTGCCGAAGGCGGCACGCGAGCTGATTTTCAGTGGCACTCACACTGCCTGAGTCCTGGTCACCGGTCCGGGGGGCTCTGCATTTTAATTTAATTTTAAATGAAGCTTCTAAAACATTTTAAAAACCTTATTTACTTTACATACAACAATAGTTACGTTCTATATTATAGACTTATAGAAAGAGACCTTCTAAAACTGTTAAAATGTATGACCGGCACGCGAAACTTTAAATGAGAGTGAATAAATGAAGACTCGGCACAGCACTTCTGACAGGTTGCCGACCCCTGCCTTAGACTCTAAGCCCTTTGGGGCAAAGACCATCTTTTTGGTCTGTGTTTGTACAGCAGCTAGCACAGTGGGGCTCCTCAGCACTATGGGAATACAAATAAATAAAGAATCATTAATAACGACTCAGCACAGAGATGGCACCAGCAGCTCTAGCAGGTGACCTCCTCCTGGCCATGGACACATGCAAGAGCTCCAGGCTCCAGCGCCTTAGCCTTGCCTTTGTTAAGCTAAATAGATTGCGCTCCTTGAGTCTATCGCTATCCGGCAGGTTTTCTGATCTTTCATCATTCTCTGAACCTTCTGCAATTTATTAACATCCTTCTTGAACTGTGGGCACCAGAACTGGGCACAGGATTCCAGCAGCTGTCGCCCCTGTGCCAAATATAGAGGTGAAACCCTCTATACTCCTACTCAAGCTCCCGTTTACACTTCCAAGGATCACGTTAGCTCTTTTAGTCACAGTGTCACACTGCAAGCTCATGTTCAGCTGATTATCCCCACAACCTCCAACTCTTTTTCCAAGTCACTGCTTCCCAGGATAGTGTCCCCCATCCTGTAAGTATGGCCTACATACTTTGGTCCTAGATATTCACATTTTCATTTAGACATATTAAAACACATATAGTTTGCTTGCAACCAGTTTACCAAGCAATCCAGATTTCTCAGAATAAGTCACCTGTCCTCATCATTATTTACCACTCCCCCAATTTTTGTGTCACCTGAAAACTTTACCAGTGATGATTTTATGTTTTCTTCCAGGTCATTGATAAAAATGTTAAATATTGTATGGCCAAGAATCGATCTCTGCGGGACTCCACTAGAAACACACCCACTAGATGACAAATCCCTGTTTACAATTACATTTTGAGTCCTAGCAGTTAACCAGTCTTCAATCCATTTAATGTGTGCCTTGTTAATTTCTATATCATTCTAGTCTTTTAATCAAAATGTGATGCAATACTAAGTCAAACACCTTTCAGAAGTCTAAGTGTATTACATCAACACTATTACGTTTATCAATCAATCTTGTAATCTCATAGAAAAAGATATCAAGTTAGTTTGACAGGATCTATTTTCCATAAACCCATGTTGATTGGCATTAATTACATTACCCTCCTTTAGTTCTTTATTAATTGAATCCTGTATCAGCTGATCCATTATCTTGTCCGGGATTGATGTCAGGCTGACAGGCCAAAAATTATCTGGGTCATCCTATTTACCCTTTTGAAAAACTGGCCCAACATTAGCTTCCTTCCAGCCTCCTAGAACTTCCCCTCCTCCTTCCTGAGGAGATCAGACAAATCCAGACCCTGCCCAGCTTTGAGAAACATTACAAAATCTCTCTTTTCAAGAAAGCCATTCCAGCAGGACACTCACAATTCAAACATCCCTTTTATTCCTAAACTCCTTCCAAGCACAAAACCCAACACCAAGCGGAGTTCCAGAGACTCTCTGAAACCCACAAGGGACTTTACTACTATTGATTTTATGTGGAAGACGCTCTGATACTACAATGATGGATGGCAGTATAAAACAGATAACTCGAATGAGTGATCTCCTGACTCTCAGCACCAGACCATGGTTTCTCTCAAATAAGCTTTACTTTATCACTGATCTATTTGTTTTTCTTCTGCTATACAAAACTGCCATACGAGAGCCATTTGTTTAGTATCCATCAGCAGGAATGAAAAATAATTCAGGCATTATCTTTTCTTTAACTTATTTCCAATGAGGTTAAAAAAAGAGCGATTTCGCTGCTTTGGGCCAAACAGATTGCACAAAATGCAGCAGTGTACATAAAATATTGGCCTGTGATCTACATTCATTTATAATTTTAGTATATCTAGGTTTGGATTAGGCTATCTGTGGGAAAAGAAGAAATGTAAAAATATTGTGTGATAAGAAATATCCCGTGTAAACCAAGAGCCTGCATTGCAAATATCTTTTGTCAGAAACATCAGCACAACTTTACTCCCATATTCTGCGGTTTTCTGATAGATACAGAGGTCCTCATGACTCAAACCCCACATATAGCACCCTCCCCTTGAGGATGGTCAGGAACTGGAGGCCTAAGTCAATGAATGCATATGGAAGAGCAGGTTAGGGTGATTAACGCTAGCGATAGAATAGACCCTAGTCATAGAATTCAGATTTCAAAACCCCCAAAGTTTGGGGCTATTTGAACTATGGGTTTTGCTTCAGCCCATAATAAAGAAAGGGCCATTTGCAAAATTTGGCTTAAGGTCTAAGTTTGGTTCGTAAGCACCCTTAACGTGTAGGAGTGCTCAGAACCATAGTTCTGGACCAGACCTTACAACCCTCTCTGCTCACTGGTTCAGAAAAGTTAGTTTGGGGCCACTTAGGGATCTGGGGCAAAATTGGTCCTGCTAGTGAAGGCAGGGGGCTGGACTCGATGACCCTTGGGGATCCCTTCCAGCTCTATGAGATAGGTATATCTCATTATATTATAAGGGGGGAGGGATAGCTCAGTGGTTTGAGCATTGGCCTGCTAAACCCAGGGTTGTGAGTTCAATCCTTGAGGGGGCCAGTTAGGGATCTGGGGAAAAATCTGTCTGGGGATTGATCCTGCTTGGAGCAGGGGGTTGGACTAGATGACCTCCTGAGGTCCCTTCCAACCCTGATATTCTATGAATTATCTCCAAATGGGTATCTTCACTGGTCCTATCTCTTGCGCCCATGCAGAGCACCCTCAGTCAGTGCCACACGTGAAAATCACGCAGCCCAGAGAGTGGCTGCTGTGTGCAGCACCTGAGAAATACCCATAATACAAGAAGAGACAATAGCTGAGCCAGTAAATAATAGTGACCACAGTGTAGCTAGGTTCCACATCATAAGGGCAGGTGAGGTACCAAAAAGAGACACCGTGACACTAAACTTTTGGAAGGGAGATCTCAAAAAAATGAAGTTAGTCAAAAAGGCCCTAAAAGTTCAGAGTAAAGGAAGTAAAACCTTAGAGGTGGCATGAACACTCCTTTAAAAACCAATATTAGCACCTCTGAAAGCATGCACACCGCTGAACAAACAGAGAACCAGGATGTGATGGAGCAAACTACCGTGGCTGATTAGCAAGGTTTGAAAGGCCACCCAAACCGAGCAGAAATCCTGCCGGATTTGGAAATTTGACCCCAGTAAAGCCAATAAACTGCAGCATATATTATGCAAGAGGGGAATTAGAAAGGCCAAATTGCATTTTGAAGAGCAAATAGCTAAAAGAGCAAGAGATTATTTAAGTACATCAGAAGCAGAATGCCTGTAAAAGAACGGGAGGGCCTGCCAGACCACCAGGAGACAATAGAGGAAAATAAGGACACTGCTGAGAAGCTAAATGATTTCTTTGTTTCTGTCTTCTCTACCCTGGATGTTGGAGAGATTCCTTCTTTCCTGGTGTAAGGGGCACATAAGCCTCCACACAAGGCAGGGTGGGTTTAATGGGTTACCAAAGGCCCATTTAGCCCAAATATAGCCCAGGAGCAGGACGTAGATTTCCAGGAAGGGTTTACAGAGTAGAGTCCTGCTCAGCTGGAGAGAGCTGGCAGAGAAAGCTGTCTGGCTCTCACTGTGGGAGAGAAGGCCGGTTAGGGGCCAGGGAAGACTGGTGCCTAGAAGATCTCTCAGAGGAAAGGGAAGAGATTATGTTGCTTCACCCTTGTTTTGAGCTTTGAGTGCCCTGAAAGGGGTAGAACTTGTAAGTGACCTCACTGGAAAGCTAAATTCTGCAGTTCAGAAGGCATTGGCGGCTGGGCAGAGCAGTGGAAAACCAGCTGGGAAACTGAGGCTGAGTGGCTGCTGCACTGCATGCTGCCAGGTGGGGGTGCTCTGGCAAGGGAGCACTATAACACCTGGTAACAAAGATGATTGTCTCTTGGAGAAGAAGAGGTCCCGGAGAAAATTTATAATTTAAAACACAAGTCACGAGTCCCAGATGGTCGTCCCAGAGTTCTGAAGGAACTGAAGTATGAAGTAGCTGATCTAACAAATATGCAATCTCATTAAAAATAGCCACTGTGCCACAGGACTGGAAGGCAGCAAATGTTATACCTATATTTAAAAAAGGCTCTCGGGGTGATTTGGGGGATTATAGACCAGAGAGTCTTACATCTGCACCTGGCAAACTGACTGAGGCAAGAGTTAAAAATGAAATAGCAAAACACCTGTAAGATCATTATACGATTGGGTCTAACCAGCACGGATTCTGCAAAGGAAAATCACGTCTCAGAATTGTTTGACTATCAGTAAAGTAGTGGGTAAAAGAGCAATGGATGATATAACTAACTCAAGAAAACAAGAAAGGGACCAGGGGTTACTGACGACAGTTAAATAAAGATCTCTGCTCAACGTGCTGCTGCAGTCAAAAAACAAACATGACGCTAGGTTGCATTAAGAATAGGAGGGTGAATAATATAGAGAATATTTTAAGGCCTTTATATAAATCAGGGGTGTGGCCTCATCTGGATAACGTGTGCAGTACTGGTAACCCCATCAGAAAAAGCGCATTGTAGAACTGGAGGGGATTCAGAGAAGAACATTTCAGGGCCTGGGAAAACTCTCCTATGAAGAGAGATTGACAAGGCTGGGAACGGTCACTTTAGAAAGGAGATGAAGAGGGGACATGGTAAACGTATATTAAAAAATAATTGGTCTACAGATGTTAGACCTGGAGCTTCTGATCTGCCTGTCCTCTAACACAAGAGCAAGAGGCAGTCAAGGACATTAAAAGATGGCAAATTCAAAACTGATCAAAATAAATATTTTTGCATCAAACATGTAATCAGACTGTGGAACTCACTGTCACAGAAAGTCAAGAACTCAGCAAGATTCAAAAGGGGATTGGAAATGTACATGGATATTATCCAGTGTTATAACAGCTAACGCTAACAAACTATGGGAGATAATCCCTTGTGCAGGTGGGTTTAAACCAATCTCTAGCTACTACCAGGTTGAGACCGAATGTGGGGGCAGTTAACAGACAGCTGCCTACTGCAGGTTCTTACACTTTCCTCTGAAGCATCTGGTCCGGCCACTGTCAAGACAAGATGCTGGACTAGATGGACCATGGGTGTAATCCGGTCTCTCAATTACTATGTTCTTCTGAGAGGGAAGCACAGCCAGAGACACACACACTGATTAGCCCCCACTTCGGCGGGGCGCCCACCCCCAACTCCCTTTCTAGCAAACTGCCAGCCACTGCTAAGCTCTGCCCATCCAGTCCAATGTGTCTCCAGGATGTTACAACCTGAGCCCATGTAGTTACTCCCCAAATCTTCCTCTTGCTAGATTCAGTGCTGGCAAACATGCAAGAGAGAGATGAGACGCTGTGTCTCCCCTCCCGCCCCTCCAGCAGCTCAGGAGGAAGGGAGGAGAGAGAGAAAGTCCCTCTCTCCTCTCAGCAGCCAGCAGGGGAGGAGAATGCCCCTCTCCATGCCAACCAGCTAGGAGGAGAAAGAGAGCGGAGGGGCAGCCCGAGCGTCCCGCTGCAGAGAGCAGAGCTCTTCCCCAGAGCTGCTGCAGCCCCCTCTCCTTCCAGCGGCCAAAAGGAAGGTTCACGGCATGGCAAAACAGGTGTGTCTTCATGGGAGGGGCGTGGATGTGGAGTTAATTCAGTGCTTGGTAGATTGACAGGTGGCCACCCAACGGCTTGGGGACATGGCAGTGTGGACCTGAAGGCAGTGACTGGTGCAGGAGTAAAAGAAGGAAGCAATATGGCAGCTGTAGAAAAGCTATGTAACCAGACCCACCCCAGCAAAGCTCCCAGATACGGGTGTATGGTTCAAACACACGCTTAAATCCCAGTGAAGTCAATGACACTTAAGCACCTGCTTAAAGTTAAGAACATCCTTAAGTGCTAATTGCTGCACTGGGGCCTCAGGGGTTAAACTCCAACGGGTTGTTTAACGTTTCCACGCTGCTCTTGTTTCTCACACCCTGATCCTGCATCCCGCAGAGGAGGAGAGACGGGGGATGGGGGGCGGGAGGGGATACAGTCAGGGTAGATCGCAGCAGCAAGAGTGTGGCGCTTATAACGTATTGCTCCTTCTTCGGTAATTACACAGGTTATCCTACCCCGGGCCTCAGGGAGACACCACACCCCACAGCCGGCCGGCGTGCGTCCACCCATAACCCAGACAGTCCTGCTTTTGTCTGGTTCGCCCCCAGCCCGGGACTGCTGTGAAACCGGATGCTTTGTGTCCAGTATCACGCGCAGAGGGTGCCACTTTCAAGAGCGCACTGCTCCACCCCCACCAGCAGGGCCTTGCATGCACCATGGGTCTGAGGTCATGCAGGTGGGGGCGGGGTCATGCAGGGGGGCGGGGTCATGCCAGGGGGCGGGGTCATGCCAGGGGGGGACGGGCCTGTGCCATTCCCAGAAGTACCCAGAATGTCTAGTATTCTGGGGATGCCACAGTGGCCACCCTAACCCACAATCTACCGCTTCAGAGACAGGGAGCATTACGTATGGGGATGCTGAGCAAGTGAGAGTGACAAGGGGAATTTGAGAGAGTTCCCCCCCCTGCCCCCTGCCAGCCCTGTCTACACATAGCTAGTGCCTGCATATAAACACTGCATTAAGCTATCTGCTTCCTTCTGGAGATATTTCTTCTGCCTGCTCAAACATCTCTTCAAGAGGGGTGATATTTATCTAACATATTGAAAACTTATTTTAATTTCAGAAAAATCTTTTTTTCTTTTTCCCTAGCAACCTAGCACAGCTTAAGATAACAAAACAATGAACATTTCTTATCCATTTCATGCATTTCTGAGCATTGCCACAACCGCTGTCAGAAAACGTAACCATACTGCTTTCAAAACATTTATTTTGTGCATTTCCCAAATCACTCTGCAGGGCAGGGGCATAGCATACATAACGAGCTCTACGGATAGATTCAGAGAATTCGTAGATTCCAAGTCCAGAAAGGACCACTGTGATCAGCTAGTCTGACCTCCCCTATAACACAGGCCATTATATTTCACCCACATACCCCTGTATTCAACCCAATGACTTTAATTAGACTAAAGCTTTTCAGCTTGAGATGTCACCAACGCCAGAGGCCCCGGCAATGGCAAGGAACTGATTAGGTGAGGCATGCCCGGGTGATTCCAGCAGGTGATCCATGCTCCAGGCTGCAGAGGAAGGCAAAAAAAGCAACAACCCCAGGGTCCTGTCAATCTGACCTGGGTGGAAATTTCTTCTCAACCCCAAATCTGCTGATCAGTTAGACCCTGAGCATGTGAGCAAGACACATCAGTCAGGCATCTAGAAAGAGGATTCTTCTCTCTGTGTCACCTCAGAGCACTGGTCACTCTACCCCCAGTCAGTGTCTGGTCTCCAGCTATGGCCCATCTCTGATGCTTCAGAAGAACGTGGGGGGAAAAAACCCAGAGTACATTTGGTTAATTGTGCATCAGGGAGAAAAATTCCTTCCTGATCCTGCAGATGACCTGCTGAAGCCCTGAAGCATGAGATTGGGTTATAGTTATTGTCTTAAGGCAAAGCTGCAAGTGTTATGAGCATACTGAGGTCAATGCAGGCAATCCTGTTCTCCCCATGGATCATGAAGGAAGGGGATGGACAGAGGGACTTATATATTCACAGCCTACAAGGTAAGAATGCCACAGGTAAATCAAAAACATGGAGACCGGGAAGAAGGGTTGGAATCTGGGGGGAGCATAGGCCATTAAAGCAGAGCTAAGGGAGAGACAAGAGAGACCATGGGGGAAATCAAATCAGTATCTTAGATGTCTATATACTACTGAGAAGTATGGGGAATAAACACGAAGAACGTGAAATGCTAATTAAAAAACAAACTATGAGATAGTTGGCATCACAGAGACTTGGTGGGATAATACACATGACTGGAATATTGGTATAGAAGGGTACAGCTTGCTCAGGAAGGACAGGCAGGGACAAAAGGGAGGAGGTGTTGCCTTATATATCAAAAATATATACACTTGGACTGAGGTTGAGATGGAAAAAGGAGATAGACTTATTGAAAGTCTCTGGGTAAGGATAAAAGGGGTAAAAAACGAGGGTGATGTTGTGACATTGCACCCCATAATGCTTTATGGGAATATGCTTATGAATGTAAATATGACATAACTGGAATATGTTTTATGCTACACATGCCATGTAACATATCTCTGTAAAGGTTCTGATCTACTGAATACATTCCTCCTATTTGTATGCATGTATCATTTTTGTACTTGAAGTTATGAATATTGGCTATGTACTTGCTTGATTTTAAGTAGGTTTTAGTAAGGTATTTGGTCAGCTTCATTAGAGAGGAATGTGCAAGTTAAGTGCCCAATCAAGAACCACTTAACAGACAATGGATCTTGGAAGGCTCCAATCCACATAAGAAGTCTACCTGAGGATGTTCAAGGTAGCATGTGAACAGTGGCTGCTACCCGTAAGTTCTGAGTCATGCATGGACATGTAACTTGCCCATGTGACTCCAAATCTCCATCTTGTAGCTGGATTCTACACAGGGGGAGGGAGGGGGTGTCCACCCACAAGAGAAAGTCTATTTAAACCCTGGGGAGACCCCTCCATTTTGTCTTCAGCTGGCTCAAGAGAGAGCCTCTCCACTCCAAAGAATACCTGAAAGAAACTGGGACAAAGGACAGTAACTACAGGGGGGGTGAGTGATTGCTGGACCCAGACTAAAAGGAGACTAGTCTGTAAAAGGAAGCTTACTGGAACACCTCTGAGGCTGAGGTTTTATCTATATTCAGTTTTCTTACTGTATTAGGCATAGACTTGCATGTTTTATTTTATTTTGCTTGGTAATTCACTTTGTTCTGTCTGTCATCACTTGGAACCGCTTACATCCTACTTTTTGTATTTAATAAAATCACTTTTTACTTATTAATTAACCCAGAATATGTATTAATATCTGGGGGGCAAACAGCTGTGCATATCTCTCTATCAGTGTTATAGAGGGAGAACAATTTCTGAGTAAAACGGATTTATTTGGGGTTTGGACCCCATTGGGGGTTGGGCATCTGAGTGTCAGAGATAGGAACACTTCTTTAGCTGCTTTCAGTTAAGCCTGCAGTTTGTGGGACGTGGTTCAGACCCCGGGTCTGTGTTCGTGGCTGGCAAGCCTGTCTGGCACAACCAGGCAAGGTTCTGGAGTCCCAAGCTGGCAGGGAAAACAAGGGCAGAAGTAGTTTTGGCACATCAGTTGGCAGCCCCAAGGGGGTTTCTGTGATCCAACTCGTCACAGATGTCATGTTAGGGGTCTACTACAGACCACCAAATCAGGAAGAGAAGGTGGATGAGGCTTTTTATAAACAACTAATGAAATCATCCAAAGCACAGGACTTGGTGGTGATGGGGGACTTCAACTACTCAGACATCTGTTGGGAAAATAACACCGCAGGGCACAGATCCAACAAGTTCTTGGGGTGTATTGGAGACCATTTTTTTTCAGAAGGTGGAGAAAGCCACTAGGGGAGAGGCTGTTCTAGATTTGATTTTGACAAATAAGGAAGAAGTGGTTGAGAATTTGAAAGTGGAAGGCAGCTTGGTTGAAAGTGATCATGAAATGGTAGAGTTTGTGATTCTAAGGAATGGTAGGAGAGAAAACAGCACAATAAAGAAAATGGATTTCAAGAATGCAAACTTTAGCAAACTCACGGAGTTGGAAGGTAGGATCCCTCAGGAAGCAAGTCTAAGGGGAAAAACAGTTAAAGAGAGTTGCCAGTTTTTCAAAGAGACATTATTAAGGGCACAAAAGCAAACTATCCCACTGCGCAGGAAAGACGGGAAGTATGGGAAGAGACCACCCTGGCTTAACCAGGAGATCTTCAATAATCTGAAACTACAAAAAGTGGAAACTGGCCATGGGCTAGTATAACTGGCTGGGAAAGGCTATGCCTCCCCGCATGGCCCCGCCCACGCTCCGAGGCCCCCTCCTGCTGCTGTTAGCTGGCCCCAGCCAAGGCCAGCAGCCTGCTCCTCTTCTGGGAAGTCTGCTGGAGCTGGGACTAGGGCAGCTGGGGTGAACTTTGAACTGGAGGCGCTCAGGTGACTTGGGGTTCGGGGGGGGGGTTCTGCCAGCTGTGGCGGGGGGGCAGGGCCTCAGGCGGAAGGTGTGGGCCAGGCTGGGGGCTAGCGTCCCCGAGCCCGTGATTCACCGACCACCCATGTAACCACCTCAAATTACAAAGGATGAATATAAACAAATAACACAAGTATGTAGGGACAAAAAAGGCACAAAATGAAATTAAACTAGCTAGAGACAAAAAGGGTAACAAGAAAACATTCTACAAATAAATTACAAGCAAAGGGGAGACCAAGGACAGGGTAGGACTGTTACTCATTAAAAGGGGAAAACATTAACATTGAAAGGAGATAGGATTAAACATTAACATTGAAAGGAGATAGGATTAAAATTCAAAATGATCTGGAGAAACTGGAGAAATGGTCTGAAATAAATAGGATGAAATTCAATAAGGACAAATGCAAAGTACTCCACTTAGGAAGGAACATTCAGTTGCACACATACAACATGCATCTGATGAAGTGGGTATTCACCCACGAAAGCTTATGCTCCAATACATCTGTTAGTCTTAAAAGTGCCACAGGACTCTCTGTTGCTTTTTACAGATCCAGACTAACACGGCTACCCCTCTGATTCTTGTCAACATGGAAAATGACTGCCTAGGAAGGAGTACTGCGGAAAGGGATCTGGGGGTCATAGTGGACCACAAGCTAAATATGAGTCAACCGTGTAGCACTGTTGCAAAAAAAGCAAACATCATTCTGGTATGTATTAGCAGGCGTGTTGTAAGCAAGACACAAGAAATAATTCTCCCTCTCTACTTCGCACTGATTAGGCCTCAACTGGAGTATTGTGTCCAGTTCTGGGCGCCACATTTCAGGAAAGATGTGGACTAATTGGAGAAAGTCCTGAGAAGAGCAACAAAAATGATTAAAGGTCTAGAAAACATGACCTATGAGGGAAGAGTGAAAAAAATGTGTTTGTTCCGTCTGGAGAAGAGGAGACTGAGGGGGGACATGATAACAGTTTTCAAGTACATAAAAATTTGTTACAAGGAAGAGGGAGAAAAAAAAGTTCTCTTTAACGTCTGAGGATAGGACAAGAAACAATAGGCTTAAATTGCAGGAAGGGAGGTTTAGGTTGGACATTAGGAAAAAATTCCTAACTGTCCAGGTGTTTAAGCACTGGAATCAATTTTAAGAGCAGGTTAGACAAACACCTGTCAGGGATGGTCTAGATAATACTTAGTCCTGCCTTGAGTGCAGGGGACTGGACTAGACGACCTCTCAAGGTCCCTTTCTGTCCTAAGATTCTATGATTCTGCAACTATCCAGCCCATCCCCTCACCCTCTCACACACAGATATTGAATTCCTCCCAGAAGTTGTATTGAAACATTTATTTTATAAAGATACCATATCTTGTCTTAAAGATTCCAGGCAACCGTGAGTCCACCACTCCCCGTGGTAAGCTGCTGCCGTGTTTAATTACTCTCCCTGCTAGGAAATTACATCTTATTTCAAGGCTGAATTTCCCTAACTTCAGCTTCCATCTACTGGATCCTGTTTTGCCTTTGTCAGCAAGGTTGAAGAGCCCCCACTCTGATTTTTTCCATGTGTAGGGATATGTATACTCCCTGATCAAACACCTCTCAACCTTCTCTTCCATAATCTTAATAAATGGAGCTCCTTAAGCCTTACATCAGTGGTTTTCAAACTTTTTTTTCTGGCGACCCAGTTGAAGAAAATTGTTGATGCCTGCGACCCAACGGAGCTGGGGATGAGGGGTTTGGGGCGGGGGGAGCCTCAGGGCTGGGGCAGAGGGTTGGGGCTGGACCAGGGATGAGGGGTTCAGGGTGCGGGAGGGGGCTCTGGGTTTGGGGGAGCTCAGGGCTGGGGCAGGGTTCCTAGGCGGAGGCGCGCAAGTGGCTCCGCGCAGCTCTCGGTTCCCGGCCAATGGGAGTGCGGCGCCGGTGCTCGGAGCGGGGGCAGCGCGTGGAGCCCCGTGGCCCCCCCGCCTAGGAACTGGACCTGCTGCTGGACACTTCGGGAGTGCAGCGCGGTGTCGGAACAGGTAGGGACTAGCCTGCCTTCGCCGGGAAGCACCGCCAACGGGACTCTTAATGCCCGGTCGGCAGTACTGACCAGAGCCGCCATGACCCAGTGCCTTCCATTCCGCGACCCAGTACTGGTCGCAACCCACAGTTTGAAAGCCACTGCCTTACATAGGGCCTGGATCACGTTTAGGGTAACCTTCCTATGCACTTCCAGTTATTTGGCTTAAAGCTTGATTGTAGCTAATGGGTCTTGTCATATTCTGGGATTCAGTGCAGACCAATAAGGGATTGTGTCACCACTTTGTCTTCTAACCCTGAGTGCCTTAAAATGCTCTGCAGCTGTAGCTCTGGCTGTCTCCGCCAGCATTGGTTACTACTAGCCCAGAGACCCAATAGGTTCCCAGTCCCGAATTTTCCCCAAACTATCTGCCCTGAAGTGTCCAGCCCTCTCCTGGCCCACACAGAGAAGTAATAAGGTTTGTTTGCTCCTTTAAAGTGACAATATCCAGCAGCTTGCCACTGGATTAACTGGAGTTATCACTTCCATCAAACACAGCTGGTTGGTTTAAATTAAAAGTCAAACAAGTTTATTAACAAAAGGACACAGGTTAAGTGGTGCCAAGTAGAAGAAATAAAGGTAGAGATGGTTACTAGCTGTAAAGCAATAAAAGTGAAAACACGCATCTAAAGTCTAAAACTTCAACTAGCAAGATATAATCTTTGCTTTCTTTGCCTAGGACAGATCTGTTTATCACTTTTACTTAGGCTAGGCTGTCTGGTCTTAATCATGTTCTAGTAACAATATACAGAGGGAATTCATAACATATAATATTAACACGGGTATTGTACAGTGATATCAATTACCAGTGTATTGTTCGTTTTCAGATGACACCTTACAAGGTAAATTGTGTACAAACATTACAGCAGTCTGTAGGCTGTGATCCGGGGGTGCTTGGGGTCACGGTCTGTTCCTGCTTTTCCTGGTTGTGCCAGGAAACCAGGAAATAGGACCAGTATGTCTCCAATTATACTTGATGGAAACAATTATACTTAAGACAGTTCTATGTGCATCAGATGTGAGGCTACCTGCTGGTCAGGTGTACATGGATCATTTATTCTGAGTTAGCTTATAATAAATAAAGAATAATACAGGTCTGTCGCATCTTACGCGGGGGTTACGTTCCGCGGTTAGTGCGTAAAGCGAAAACCGCGTACAGTCGAAATCCCATTGACTTTAATGGCGGGCGGAATCGCCTGCACTACAGACACAGTACAGAAATTGCTTTTTTTCTCTTTTTAATTTAATTAATAAGATGCGACAGACCTGTATACGTCTCTAGCACCATCTGAGCGGGCTTGGCAAGCCATAGTGAACTCAGCCAGTCACGGTGGTATCCCAGCATGAGCCACGTGAGCTACCCACCCTTCCTTCCCCCTCAGGGTAAAAATCTGGGTTAACGCTTCACAGTTTTTCATCATCATTCTAGACTGAAATTGTAATTATGATTTTTTTTCTTGTGTATTACAGGAGACTCCTTCCCTTAGAATTGTGACTTGTAATGATCAGTGTGATTCACCCATCAACAGCCAGTCTAGAGACAGGCCATTTTGCATATCTGACATTGTTTTTTTTCTTTTGAATGGACAACTTTGCTCATTTCTGAGAATTAACTTTTAAAACTACTGCTTCTAAGCACCCAAGTGACTTAGGAGCCTAAGTCCCATTTTTCAAAGTGAGTTAACCCTTTATGAGCTTAGTTCTCACTGAAAGTCAATGTCTACACTGCAGTTAAATACCCGCGGCTGGCCCATGTCAGCTGACTCGAGCTCAAAGGACTTGGACTATGGGGCTATAAAATTGTTGGGTAGATATTCAGGCTCATGCTGGAGCCTGAGCTCTGGGGTGCCCCGAGGAGCCAGACTCCCAGAACCCTGGCTCCAGCCTAAGCCGAGTGTCTACGCTGCAATTTTACTGCCCCTCAGCCTGACCCCATGGGCCAGCCGTGGATGTTTAATTGCAGTGTAGACATACCCTAAGAGACTATTCAGTCAACTGGAGGTCAATTCAGGGTCTTAAGTGCCTCGGTCACTTTGGGGTTTTTCAAAGTGTTACCTACGATGTTTAACATTATAAATATAGAAGAAGCTCTCCAGCTATCAAAATTCCACTGACTTCAGTGGAAGTAGGAGAAAGTCCAGGATGGTCTTTAATTCCTAGAATACATGCTTTCCTTGTGTAAATCCAGCAAACATCGTACATGTCTCTTGGGGGTTATGGTTTCTCATGATATCCCTTCGACTTCATTTATGTTCATATTTCTCAGTGTTTTCTAGTGATGGAGTAAAATTAAAACTGAGAGGTACATGACATTCTGCTCACCTACCACCATCCTAAATATGAACTATCAGCAAATTAAAATTCAGGAACTATGCAGAAAAGTGTATTTTACCAAGAGCATATTGCATTTCTTTTTTGGAGAAATATAACTATCTTTCTTCATTATTCTATTACAAGAGGCACCACAAATGGGAAAAAATAGAAAATATTACTCAAAAAAGAAATAAAATGCATTTTTGGTAAAATAGCAATTTGGCAGTTTATTCAAATATCAATTGACACACACATGCGTGCGCGCACACACATATTCAACCTCCTACCCCAAACATATTTTGGCTGAATGTATGTGTGTATGTGTATTTGAATAAACAACTAATGCATTATTATGCTTAACATTATAGTTAAACGTCATCATGCATTAGTTGCCTTTTCCATCAATAATAAATATAGCCTCGTATGTCCCTCAACACACCTTCTCTCTAAATAGTCACGTAAAAAAGATGGGCTTTCCCAGGTATCCACATGTTTAACAACTCTGGGCTCTGGGGGATAAAGGACAGAAGCAAGTTCCGGGGGAAACTTTCACAAAACATAACCTGTCGGGAGCCCCCTCCATTTAAACTGGGGGAGAGAGAGCTGATTGCGACTGTGACGCTATGGTGCGGGAACAGAAGGTGTCTCGCAGGTAACTAAGTCCCATGCTGGGAGGGCTTCGGAGGTTAATACTTGCCACCATCAATTCAATGTCCACACAGAAACCAGACAGATTAAACAGACACGCAGAGAGTACTTAAGGCTAGGCTGCCTCCTTCCATGGAGGGACTCTAAGGAAGGAGATTCCACCACCTCCCTAGGAATGGGTTACCTAGGGAGGTGGTGGAATCTCCTTCCTTAGAGGTTTTTAAGGTCAGGCTTGACAAAGCCCTGGCTGGGATGATTTAGTTGGGATTAGGTCCTGCTTTGAGCAGGGGGTTGGACTAGATGACCTCCTGAGGTCCCTTCCAACCCTGAGATTCTATGATTCTATGACTCCTGGGAGATGGGCAGAGGGACCAGAACATCTTGGCGGGGCTCCAGGTAGTCTTCCCTTTGAGGGGAGGTGCTTGGGAAGTTGCAAAGGGAGCAGGAAGGGCAGCTGTCCCAAGTCACTCAGGTCCCAGTGCTTTGCTGGGAAGCCATTTTCCTACATATTTAGATGTGTCTGTAGGAAAGGCTCATTGCTGTGCGATGCTTCCTGGCTCCCCTGCCACATAGCAGCCTGGCTCTAAAGAGAGCAGCTCGCTGGCTATTGCAAAGCTGTCTGTAGAACTGCCTGTGCCTCCTGTTTTCATTTGTTTACATCAGGGCAGATTCTCCATCCTGCCTAAGAGGCAGCATTGACAGGCCTGGGGCTGGGGAGCGCCAGAGATGAGCTCCTCCCCAGCTCAACTCTCTGTACACACAGGTATTCTGTTTGGCTAGCTGGGGGCCTGCTTGAGGACATGAACTCTTTTCACACACAGCGCATCTCTTCTCAGTGTCTACCTTCATAGGACATGGGCACAGGGGCAGCCGTGAAATCTAGGGAGTTCCCCAGCCTTTAATTTGTAATGAAAGAGGTGCCGGGGCTCAAGCCATTTTTTTTACTTTAATAACTGATGTGGCAAGCCCAAGAGCGCTGGGCCTATGAACTGCCAAGCCCTGGCACAAATTAAGCTCTGGAGTTCCCCCTCCTGAATCGATATACTGTATTCTAATGTACAGGCCCTCACTCCTGTAGACCACTGACCCCATGGAACTACCAAGGGTGACTGGACAGTAATACAACAGATGAAATTCAATGTTGATCAATGAACACTGGAAAATATATTCCCAACTATACTTACAAAATGATGTTACCACTCAAGGAAGAGATCTTGGAGTCACTGTGGATAGTTCTCTGAAAGCATCTGCTCAAAGTGCAGCGGCAGTCAAAAAAGCTAACACAATGTTAGGCACCATCAGGAAAGGTATAGATAATAAGACAGAAAATATTATATTGCCTCTATATAAATCCATGTTACAATCACACCTTGAATACTTCGTGCAGTTCTGGTGACCCCATCACAAAAAAGATATATTGGAATTGGAAAAGGTACAGAGAAGGGCAACAAAACGATTAGGGGTATGGAACAGCTTCCAAATGAGGAGAGATTAAAAAGACTGGGACTTCTCAGGTTGGAAAAGAGATGACTAAAGGGGGATATGATAGAGGTCTATAAAATCATGAATGGTATGGAGAAAGTGAATAAGTGTTATTTACTCCTTTATACAACACAAGAACGAGGGGTCACCCAATGAAATTAATAGGCAGGAGGTTTAAAACAAACAAAAGGAAGTATTTCTTCACACAACACACAGTCAACCTGTGGAACTCACTGCCAGGGGATGTTGTGAAGACCAAAACTATAACTGGTTCAAAAAAGAATTCAATCAGTTCATGGAGGACAGCTTTATCAATGGCTATTAGCTAAGATAGTCAGAGATGCAACCCCATGCTTTTGGTGTCCCGAGCCTCTGACTGCCAGAAGTTGGGAATGGGCAACAGGGGCTGGATCACTCGATAATTGCCTTGTTCTGTTCATTCCCTCTGAAGCGCCTGGCACAGGTCACCGTTGGAAGACAAGATACTGGGCTAGATGGACCATTGGTCTGACCCAGTATGGCCAGTCTTATGGAGCATCTGCAGGGCCCCAGAGATGGCTGGGAGCCAATACCAGGTAGACTGATCTCACCCATTTCAAAACCCCTCGTCATGGATCTTCCCTCTGAGTTCCCTCCCACTCACAGAAGCAAAGGGGACAAGGAGACCCTAATATTTACCACCTCATTTATGGCTGAAAAAAGGCATTTCTTCTTGTTCCATTGGAATTCCCAGAATGCAATCCACTGCGCTGTATTTTATAAAGCCCATCTGATCTCCTCATGACAAATGCACAGGCACATAGGGAGTCATTATGAAGCACTGCAATGCAGAAGCAAGGGAAAGAAATGTGTGGAGTAGGAGCAATAGCATATATATTTGAGAGAGGTTCGAATATTCTGAGAAGGCAGCATGTGATGGGTGCACTCTGAAATGGGGAAGCTGCTGATGATGGTGAAAGAAGTGGATTGTACCTGTGATAAATGGGTGATCAATGTGATGCTGAGAACAATGGCGGGACATTCCTTTGTCTTCCCCCGGCATGGCAATTTCGTTGTCTCCTCCGAAATGGGTATAATAGCTACTTGTGACAAAAGCCGTTTCCTTCACTCTCACAGTAGTATTGCAAACTCAGTCTGATGAGATAGTCAGGCCATAAACTGACCCTGCCTGATTCCTGCTAGCTACAAAATATAAAACCCATGATAAAAACAGAGAGTTCACAGCTCAGTGGACAGTGACAACAAGGTTTTGCTCTTTTACTTGGCTGTAATAAAAGGTGGAGCATTACAAGACAAAATGGAAATCAAATGTACTAAGCATCTTTCTAAGGGCATAGGAATTCTCTGCAGGTGTAACCCCATTGACGCCAATGCAGTGATGCCAGAAGAGAATTTGGCGCTAATCCCACATACTTTAGAAAGACTTAACAGGCCAGGAATTTAGCAGGATCCCCAAAAAGGATTTGACATTTACATGAATAACAAGAATATCCAGTAGTAAATATAAAATAAAAACCAAGCATTCTAAAAGGGCTATGAAATAGAGCTGGCACCTAATGGATTTTTCAGTTCCCTGGTCATTTCAAAGGGTCAAAAAAAATGTTGGTTTGGATCAGACAAAAACCAAAAAATTTCAGCAAATGGAAAAAGTTAAAAAAAATGGTTTCAGGTTGAACTAAATGGCTTTTTAAACACTGACAATTTAAAAAAGAAAAGAAAAGGGAACTTCAAAATGAAAAGTTATTTCAAATTTAATCATCAAAATGTTTCATTTTGAAAATGTAGAAATGAAACATTTCAATTTTTTGGTCAATTTGGTGAAATTGACACAAATTCTCAAAATGTTTTGGTGTTGCCAAATCTGCATGTTTCACCCACAGAGGGTTTTGATCACAAAAGGTCTGAACCCCCATGCTTCAGGGCAGGAGCCAGCCTCTAACTGACAGGATAAGGAGGAAAGTTCCCTTGGGGACAGGTTATCCCATCACTGCAGGGATTCTCGTACCTTCCTCAGAAGACCTGACACTGGCCACTGTCAAAGACAGGAGACTGGGCTACATGGACGGACCTTGAATCTGAGCCAGTCCGGCCAGTCCTGGGTTCCCAGATGGACAAGACTGACTTGACCATTTTGATCAGAAGCCTGCTGCAGTCCATAGCAAGATTCATTGCTTTTTTCATCTGAATCTCTGCAGGATCTGATGTGCATCCCCGCTCCGGTCTGCCCACTGGTGCCCACCTCTTCCCCAGACCCTTGGAGAGGCCTGGGTTGGGGTCGGGGGCCAGTACCCTGGAGAAGGCCGAGCCTCACTTGCTTCTGGGAGAAAGGAGATATAGGGACACCCATTGCCTAAAGCAAAGCCTGAGAGCTCGGCTCAAAGAGAAACGTGAAAGCCATGATAGCTAGGGCTCTCAAACTCGCACCGCCTGGCCACCAGCTTTCCTTCGCTCTCCCGGCAGCACTCTGTGGCCATGCCAACAAGTCCGCTGTGCACAGCACCCAGGCCATTTCAGTCAGAGCTCCTCAGCGCAGCCACTGGAGCCACCAACACGGCTCCCTCGCCACAGTACGGTGGGGATTTAGGTCACTCAGCAGCAATGGGGAACAAGAAGAAGCAGGGCCCGACAGCCGCTCAGGGCACGGACAGAGCGCAACACACACGTCTGGTCCCAGCAACTGCTTCTTTATTCACTTACCAAATGGCTCCCAGGAGCCAGGCAAAACACCCTGCCCTGGAATACGTGTTTAGGGACTACCCTAAAATAACTGTCTTGAACCCCCAGGATACAACACAGGGCCCCACATCATTAGCATTCACCCACCCTGTGCCAGCCTATGCTAGGCCGTGCCAGCCACCTGCAGACAGAGCAAGCCCTTCTTTCCCCAGACATTTCACCAGGAAGGTGGTGGATTCCTGCTCTCCCACTCTGTGGCTCGGTGCCTTGTTCAGGGGCCATCCAGCACTGCTGCTTTGGGTACACGTCGCAGATCGCTGCGGTCGCTCAGACAGGATAACATACTGTGTCCATCTGTAGAGAGAGGGTCAGAACTTGCTTGTAAAGGAAAGCGAATGAATACAGAGGAGGCAGCCTCAGTCACCAGCAGCTCTGGTGTCAAAGTTCTTCCCTGGGGCATTGTATAAAACAAAGGCGCTTTTCAAGTGCAATATCGCTGTGCCAGGAAACCTGCATAATGAGATTTAACCCAGGTGTAGAGCTAAAGCACAGATGGGAGGGGCGGACCAAATCTTGATGCTACCACTGCTCAGATAACCCTTAAAGGTGCACTCATTCAGGGTTCAATTATAAGGAAAGGGCCACCAAAAACACATCCCAAACGCTGCCCTCATCAGGATGAATGTGAGCAGCTTGTTCTGCTGAATCGGGTGTTCCTACAGCAGGCGATTATCCCAGCCCCGTTCGTGCTGTTCCAGTTCAGGTGATCTTCTTGTTGTTGCTTTCTTTAATTATGTTGGAGAATACCTCCCCGAGCGAAAAGCAATTGACAAAGCAGCCAGAGCCTTCAGTAAACTTTGTCAAAATAAATGTTAGAACATCAATTAGTTTGGGCATTTTTCAGTGACCCAAGTGCAAAGGCAGGAAAAGCTAATGCTGAGCTGAGAGTAGCTAGAGGCTCCAGGTAGGGAGAAACCTAATCAGAGATTTAATCCAGTTGGACACTTACCGAGCTAAAGATCCTGAGACAGACTCTGAATCCAGCTGCCCTGGGGTGTAAAAATGGATTTTGTGCCCTTTTACTGATTTCTTATGATTTATATAAATGTCCTCAATTTTTTTTATTTATTTGGATTTATGCAAATGCCAAAAACATAGTTGCTATCTACATATTCTGGATGCCCGTTATGGCATATATCATCCGGTGACATAATTACACAAAGTATCAGAGGGGTAGCTGTGTTAGTCTGGATCTGTAAAAAGTGACAAAGAGTCCTGTGGCACCTTGTAGACTAACAGACGTTTTGGAGCATAAGCTTTCGTGGGTGAATACCCACTTCGTCAGACACATGTGGTGGACATTTCCAGAGGCAGGTATAAATATGCAGGTGTTTACACCTCAACTGCTAGCAGAGGACCTCATCCTCCCTGATTGAACTAACCTCGTTATCTCCAGACTGATTCTTGCCTGCATATTTATACCTGCCTCTGGAAATTTCTACCACATGCATCTGACGAAGTGGGTTTCACCCATGAAAGCTTATGCTCCAAAACGTCTGTTAGTCCATAAGGTGCCACAGAACTCTTTGTCAATAATTACACAAAGTCTTCCTTGTTCTTTTTCTTAGTGTGCGAGCAAACATTCTGTGTTGGAATGACATGCTGAGTTCTTATTAGTTCTGGGTTATGGAAGATTCTGCATAGAGACTGCTACTGTGTAAAGGAAGCTAAGTGAGCAGCAGAAGGGTTTGCTCTCTGCTTTGGTGTCTGAGGGGAGTCCATTCTTGATGCAGAGCTGTTCCCTGGGAACCAGTCATTGGTGTTGGGCTGAGATTCCTGAAAGAAGGATTGTCCTGCATGTTGTTTGTCCACCTCTGTTCCAGGACTGGAATATGCATGTAAATAAAAAAGTTACACTCAGAAACCAACATGGCTCCATGCGTTACTGATTTCTCCACCAGTGGGAAGCTAACCTACAAAGACACCCACTACCATTCAGCAGAGAAGCAACGCTGATGTCAGAATGGGACACTGGTGCTGGAAGAAGGGGCACTAGTGACCTTGTTATAACTTAAAAGTACATCACCAGTTATACTCTTAACATAACTAAAGTGCAACCACAAAGTCCAGTATAACCCACCACCAGTATGCAAGTTCTTGTTGTTCTTTTTAGTGAGCATGTCTTAAAAAATGTCTTTTTTCTGCTTGTTTTCCACACTAGAAATATCCATGTAAATTTTCATAAGTGCTTCAGGATTTGGGGGCACCCAACTGGAGGCACCTCAGAGGAGCCTGATTACTGGAAAGCACGGAGCATCCACCTTCTGAAAATGAGACTCTCTAAGTGGCTACAAGTGGGCACCCTAAATCACCCTGAACCTGCAAATACTCATGCACATAATTAATTGTATGCACATTATTAGTTGCACCGGCTTCAGTAGGACTACTAACCAGCATAAAGCTAAGCACAGTCATAGTATGTACAGGATTGGGGCTAGAGCCCTCAGGTCTTGACTTCCATGAGTTTGCTGGAGGAATCTCTGGAGAACTAATGGGATTGGACACCTCACAAGACTGAAATTGGAGCCGGTTGAGAAACAGGGTTTCCTTCTGTGGGAAATTTTAACTTTTTGGTGAAATATGTCAGCTGAAAAACAAAATATTTCAATTCAAGATGGCACCATAGTGCCTCATGGGATTTGTAGTTCAGGCACTTATGCTCCCATTCTCCTCTATGGGTCAGGCTCTCTGGGCACACTACATCTCCACCAGTGCCTGCCTGCCTACCCAGTGCCAGCAGACTTTGAAGAGCTGGTATCTGAGAGCCTGGTGCCTTCTTCACACAAACACACACTCAATAACCTACCATATAAAGGAAAACCACTTCCCTTCCCAAACCCAATACATACTAGCCAGGGGAGACATGCCCCTCTACACACACACAATCCCCTCACCAGCCAGGAGAGACCTGCCACCCTCAACACACACACACACACACACACACACACACAAACCCTCTCACCAGCCCGGAGAGACCACCAGCAGTTAGGAGAGATTCACCTGCCTCACTCATTCTCCAACTGACCCCCCCAGTACACCACCAGCGGAGATCTGCTCCCCATCCAACTGACCACCACACTGCCATGCGCCTCAGGAAGGCCTGCCACTACCACCAGCAGAGTCTGCAGGACACTACTGCTGCTGGGTAGAAAAGTTGCCAGGTAAGGGAGTCAGCTACAGGAATACCCTGAATTGCTAAGGAGTAGCAACCCTAGAGGGTCAAGAATGGTAAAGTCTGCAGACGACACAGAAATTAATGGAGTGGTAAATAACAAAGAGGACAGGTCACTGATACAGAGCGATCTAGATCGCTTGGTAATCTGGGTGCAAGCAAACAATATGCATTTTAATACAGCTAAATACAAGTGTATAGATCTAGGAACAAAGAATGTTGGACATACTTACACGATGGAGGACTCTGGGATGCAGTGACTCTGAAAGAGATTTGGGGGTCTTGGTGGATAATCAGCTGAATATGCAATGCTGTGGCCAAAAGGACTAATGCAATCCTTGAAGGCATAAACAGGGGACTCTTGAGGTGGAGAAGTAGTTATTTTACCTCTGTATTTGGCATTGGTGCGACTACTGTTGAAATATTATGTCCAGTTCTAATGTCCGCAATTCAAGGATGTCAATAAACTGGAGAGGGTTCAGAGAAGAGTCATGAGAATGATTAAAGGATTAGAAAACCTGCCTCATAGTGATAAACTCAAGGAGCTCAATTTATTTAGTTTAATAAAGAGAAAGTTAAGGGGTGACTTGATTACAGTCTATAAGTATCTGCATGGGGAACAACTATTTAAAAATAGATTTTTCAATCTAGCAGGGAAAGGTCTAACATGATCCAGTAGGCTTCATGTTGAAGCTAGACAAATTCAGAGTGAAAATAAGGTGCACCTTCTTGACAGTGAGGGTAATTAGCCATTGGAACAATTTATCAAGGGTCGAGGTGGATTCTTCATGACTGACCATTTTTAAATCAAGACTGGATGTTTTTTTCTAAAAGCTCTGCTCTAGGAATTATTTGGGGGGGGAAGTTCTCTTGTCTGTGTTATAGAGGAAGTCAGATTAGATGATCACAGTGGTCCCTCCTTGGAATCTATGGTGGGAGTAGATGGTCTGATGGAAGCTGGGGCTGAGGGAAGAGCATATTACCCAACGGGAATCACATGTATCCCCAGGGAAGACAGAAAAATTGTGAGGGAGTTTCCTTGTTAAGGCCTTTGGCAGCATGAGTGTTTCCATGGAACCCGACTCATGAATGGTTTCAGAGGAGATTTTCCTCATCACCTGAATCCTTTGCACCTTGCTGTCGATTTCATTTCATCTTGCCATTGAAAGTGAAACCTTTCATACCCTACATGTTTGTGCAATCAGTAACTAATCGCTGCTTACTGGCAGCTTCCAGCACAGCACTCGTATTTGTGAGGGGAATTAATCCCACCCCGTCTACCAAAGAGAGTACTTCAAACTAGTGTGACTATGACTTACTGTACAAAGGAGTATCAGGGCAAAATGAGGAGGACTTCATGTATGAAATAAAAGAAGCTTTTCTCCTCCCTGGCCCCCCTTCCAATCCACTAGCACTTGCTTCCTTGAAGAGTCCTCCATCTCCACATCAATTTAAGCACTTCACTGTGAAAACCAGAGCGCCATCAATCTCAAATCCTCTCCACTCAGCATCACGGCCACCAGGGAAGCTAAAAGCAACACCACACTAAGAAATAAAAGGCTGAAGGGAAAGTGCATCAAAAATGTTTTCCCTGCTATTTTTTCTGCCTTTTCACAGGCTTGTGGGTTTGAGGCACTGGCAGTGATGAATGATATACTGGGTGAGAAGGAAACTAATTCTGTCCAGTGTAAGAATCCAGAAAATTCTTACATCGGTTTTCATCAGCTAATCAGGCAGCTCTGCTGTAGGACAGAGGTACAGATTCACCAGTCAGGCATGGATGAACAAAGTCCCAGCTAAACGTCTCGTCGTATCCCGGTCTTCAGCACTGGCTTCAATTCCACACAACAAACCCAAACCCAGAAGCAGTCCACTCAAGTGACTGGGTGCTCACCACCGTAGGTCTGTCCAGCACTAGCCAGCTGGAAAGGGAGAGGAGACGGCCTTTCCTAGCTATTGTAGAGAGACCTACCCAAAGGCTTCCTTGACCCCGGATCTCTCCAGCCAGCAGGAAACTTTTTATCTGGCTTCTTGTAGATCACATGCTCACTCCTAATCATGTGACCTTAAATGACAGCTCCCAGGTTTAAAGGGCCATAGCAGGTGCCCTGGTCTATGTATGCACTCCAAGGTTGAGTGCCCTCTTATAGACACTAATAAAGGGGGAAATTCTGCCACCTTTTTTCATGATGAGTTACACCGCACTCCACAAGCAGTGCCAACTGTTGTGGTCGGAAAACAGCCATGGTATGTCCTGAGAGATGACGTCCAGGGGAAATTAACATCCAGGAATACGTTGGACCACAGCTGAAAACCCTACCTGTGAGAGTTGTGTCATTACCAGTACATTAAACATTTCCCCCCCTAAATAATTTGCTCTGCTCACTGGGACCACAGCTATTGAAAACAGCTGTAGGTTTCTCATCCGTCCACCCTCTCAATTAGTTCCACCACTCCATAAAATCTACTTCTCCATTAGGACTCACCTTTATGCTAGTGTTGGGATATACATATAGATACATATCCATGTAATATGTTACAGGTCATTGAGGCCTGGTATGAATGACGCATGCTTGACATGAATATGGCCATTGCAAGTTGGCAACCGAAGCAAGAACTTAAGGTCAAGAACTATTAGAACTATTTGTGCAAAAACAATCTTGTTATGTTCTGGGAAAAATACAGAGAATCAGCAGAAAAGGAAACAACACCAGCTGGATTGATATAAAATTGTATAAGAATTGGAGGAAATGGCATGCCTTGGATCATGGCGGCCTGCCCAGGATTGTCTCTTTGGAATTGTATGGGTAGAAGGCCTAGTAAACAAAGGCAAAGAACCGATGATGCAACGGAATGGACTATAAATGGTTGCCTATTATTTCTGCAAATCAGAGTTGTTTATTGATCCAGAGCCTCGTGTGGATATAGATGTGGTTTTTGCCAGCTCCCTGCATCTTACGATCTTATGATTGGAAGGAATCTCGGCCGGCCATCGGGACCATTCTGACCTTTGGACTCTGGTATAGTATGTTTGGGGTGTGAATGTGGAGTGAGTAAAGTTTGTTTTGTAATCAATAAAGAGCATTTCGAGTATTATATACCAACACTGTGTCCGGTATCTGCCTGCTCCTCATCCCGTAGGGAGACCTCTATTGCGGGTCTAACATGTTGAAGAAGGTGAAGGGGGGAGAGATATTAAGGAGTGCCGGATTTCGAGATGGGGTCTTACAATGTTGTGGTAGTCCTTATTTAAGACTAATAAGGGTGACTCTTTATTTGTGAAATTTGTGAGAAAAAAAAACTGTGGGGAGATACCGCGTGGTGTTATTGTAATAATGTTTAAAACACTGTTTGAGAAGAGAAGTAAAGGGGTGGAAGAGGCACCCCAATGGACTAAAGTTAAAGCCCTTTCTCTGTTCGAGAAGGAGACTATTGCATTTGGGACATGCCCTTGGATGGAAAGTGCAGTGGAACCGGATGTAATATTTGATACCTTAGAAAACATATTTGAGAAATATGTACAGCTGTACAAGCCTAATGCCAGTAAAAAGCAAACGGCCGTAGTATCGCTGTTGTGGCAAGCTGTATGTAATACAGCGCTTCACCTTCCCCTCATTGTCTTTGTTGATCCCCAGTCAGCAGACATGACCCCGGGCTATGGCCTTCATCTGTACAATGTCAAAATGACCTTTGTGAAGAGCTTCCAAAACCTGACATTGAAGTGATTTCGGAACGATCATTCATATTCCCCATAAAATGCAACCATGATTCACAGATAATTCACATTGACGTGACCTGAACTGTGTAAACTGGGAATTGTTTAAATCCCACACTGTACCTTATAGTACCACTCCCTTCACAAGAGAAAATACATCATTCTTAGCAGCTCCTTTGTTGGGTAACCTAGCCATCGAATTGGGTTCATCCAAAGTTGCTTTGGGTCGACAAGAGCTTGGGCACAGCAGGTGTCACAACCCATTAGCATTGCCATGCTGAGTCCCTTTACAGAATTGAATAGTATAGGAATCAGCTGAAAGTACAAATGCCCATCATTGCATACAAACAGCGGCTAACGATGGAATTCTATGTTTCGATCCAAAAAGTTGAGTGTAACAGATGATGATCCATCAGCAAGTCAAAACTGCTCTACGACCTTTTAAATTTTACATGCCAGCAATCTGGCTCCTTTTTGGTTGAGATGGAGCCCATCCTTCCTGTATAGGCTCCTCCTTTCCCAAAAGGTTCTCCGGTTCCTAATAAACCCTTCTCCCTACACCACCATCTTATCCACGCATTGAGACCCTGCAGTTCTGCCTGTCTAACTGGCCCTGAGAGTGGAATGGGACGCACTTGAAAGAATGCTACCATGGAGGTCCTGGACTTCAAAATCTTAACTAGCAGCCTAAATTTGGTCTCCAGGACCTCTCCCCTACCTTTCCCTATGTCATTTGTACCTATGTGTATCACGACCACCGGCTCCTCCCCAGCAGTGCACATAGGTCTGTCTAGATGTCTCGAAAGATCCACAACCTTTGCATTCAGCAGGCAATTCATAATGCGGTTCTCCAGATCATCATAAACCCAACTGTTTATATTTCTAATAGTTGAATCCTCCATTACTATTACCTGTCTCTTGCTAACAACTGGGGTCTCCTCCCCTGCAGGGGTATCCTCAGTGCGAGCGGACACCATGCCACCTGGAAGCAGGCTCCCAATTATGGGATCATTTCCCTCCATTCCAGTTGGATGTTCTCCTTCCCCAAGACTTTCATCCTCCTCAACAGCACAGAGACTGTCAGAGTTGGGGTGGGACCATTCTACTGGGTCCCTGACCGTCTACCCTGTGTACGTCTCTGCCTCCCTTGGCTCCTCCAGTTCAGCCACTCTGATCTCAAGAGCTTGTATTCAGTCTCTGAGGGCCATGAGCTGCTTGCACCAAATGCACACATATGCCACCTGCCCTCAAGCTGCATTCAGTGCAATAAACTGGATAGCCCCCAGTCTGCTGCTGGACGTCTGCCTGCATTCTTTTTACTCTTATAGCTTGGGGGGGAGGGGGTTATTGGTCTAAGATTAGAGAATTTGAGGTGTATCCGGCTTTCACACTCCCTCTCTAAAGTCCCTCCATGGGGGCATGCAGGAGTGTAGACATTTACCCACACACAGCACCACTGACTTCAATGCAGGGGTGCCGGAACAGGCCTTGGCTCTCCCACTTTTGAAAGTGGAGGGGCCTGACCCGTCCACTTTTCATCACAAGCCTGGTCCCCTGCCCCATCTCTTCTCCCTGAGGGCCCCGCCCCCCGGGCAGGCCAGAAGCTGGAGCCCGGCCAGGGTAGGTGCGGCCAGGACAGCTGTGGGCAGCCACGGACCCTCCACCTGCCTGGGGTGGGGGAGCCCAGAGAGCATCCCCCGGCCCGTGTCCCGCCCCCAAGACTCACCCAGGGCGGATGGAGCATCTGCGGCTCCGCACAGCTGCTGGGCAGCTCTTACCATGGCTTAGTTGTGGCTGTTCAGCCCCCGAGGCCCCGCCCACAGGCCAGGCTGGAAGCTGGAGCCGGCTCAGGGTAAGAGCTGCGCGGTCAGCTGTGGGGAGCCCAGGGGGCGGGGACACGGGCTGGGGCCTGCTCTCAGGCCCCCCACCACAGGCAGGTGGAGAGGCTCAGGCTCCCCAGGCTTTTGGTTTGGCTGGGGGTTTGGGGGCTCAGGGGGAAGAAGAGGGGCAGGGTCACAGAGGGGGTGGGGCCGTATGCCCCCCCCCCATTTTTAGGAAGAATTAGTCGCCCCTGCTTCAATCAGTCTCCACACCGGCATAGGGGTCTACTCGTGTGGTTCATCCTACATGACGCAGGCCTATGGATCACTATCCCCATGTTAGAGATAGAGAACCGAGATACAGGACAGATTAAATGACTTACCTAAGCTCACACAGGGTAGCAAGCTCACTCTGTAGCAAAGCCAGGCGTCAAACCCTGACCTCCTAGTCCCAGGCCTGCGTCCTATCAACAAGACCCTCCTTCTTCACTTCTAAATATTTATTTCAAATAGAGGTTTATGCGCAAGTTTTGTATTAAAGTGTTGTTTATGGATTTAATTAGAATACTGCATACGAGACCTGCTAATCCTATTTGTGCTGCAACTGTATTAAAGTACTAACATCAATACATTTGAGTTTAAATATTTTATAATGGCAAACTTTAAAATATTAATGATGTACCAAGTAATCAGTGTCATTGCTTCAGTCCTTTCTGTAGGAACTTTGCAGGAAATTAGAAAAAATATCTAATCAGTTGGATCCCTAGTCAGCTGTTTGAACTCCAGCTTAGAAAACAAAACACGTTTGCCAGTTTTTACAAATTGAACGAAAAACTTCAGACGAAGTTTATTGTTATTTGTTCCCTTTTGTGTTGCACATTTATTGAAGAGCTTAGAAGAAATGTAACTGTAGCACGCAGCCACTAGACAATGCTATTCACTGCCTCTTTGGTCAGGAAAGTAGGGACCAAATTCTGCCGGCCTCATTCACAGGAATCATCCACTGAAGTCAATGAGACAACCCCAGCAAAAGGTTAACACAAGGCCAAGGCATTTTTAAACCCTGCTTAACCCTCACCATGTAACCCTGCTTACATGGTGTATTGACGACTGTGTTGGAATTGCAAGCTATCACTTTAAAAAAAGGAGCATTTCCTGGTCCTTCTTGCAGGCGAGGGGGCGCTGCAGCAAAACGTGTGTGCATTAAGAGTCAGCCGGGAAAGAGCCAACCTAAACAAGGAGGGTTGAGTTGTGCCTTGCTGCCTTACGGAGCAGCCTGTTTTCTCCCTACTTTGGGGGTCTTGTGTGTTATCCTGAATTCTAGGAAATAAAGCCAGGTCCCATTGCAACCTTCCAGAAGAGGTATTAATGTTTTTATCTAATTTCTGTGTGTGTATATGCTGTGAACATACAGGTTAAATGGTAAAAGTCTTTTGCTGTGGGGTGAATTTCAATCTATATCAATTTCTTTTGAACCATCCGAACCTCCTAGATGCACACTGGCCAGCAATGCTCAGGGTTGCTTCAAGGTTAACCCAGAGTTTTAAATCAATGCAACTCTCAGAAAGCTCACGCTACATAACAGTCCCACAGAAGAACAATACACTACATCTCTTGCATTTACAGTTTCTTCTAGTACCCTCTGGTGTTTTGAAGCTGTGATTTAGGACTCATGTTCACTGGCATTAGGACTGTGTTGGCCAGAATGATGTTTTTAAATGAAACTTGTGAGCAGAATGCTAAGGTAGTTTTCCTGGGCTATTGTTAGATACGAATACACCATGTTCTAGGCTATAGATTTGGGATCTATTGTCAGCCAAGCTACTTGAACTCTGGTGGTATGCCCATACTGCTGACTGTATGCCCCTCCCAACCGGCGTAAGGACCATCTACATTGGCTTTTTGCCTCCAAGAGTGGATTCATGTGACACCATCTATAACCTTCAGAAAGCAAACGGGCACAATACAAAACTCATTCATCAGTCGTGACCCAAGCTGGAGAACACAGAACACAGTCCATGCGGAAGTATTTTGTATCATTAACTATTCAAAACAGATGTAGAGTTCAATCACGGCAATTCTCTAATCTCAGTATTTGACAGCCCAGACTCATGGAGCCTGCTGCATTGTGGGGGAGTGGGGGGGGGAGGGGAATTACCTTTTATTTTTCCCCCTGGGCTACATAAATTCTGTTTTGTAATCAGCTTCTTTTCAGCCTCCAAACTCCTGCTGGGGTTCATCACCTCGGCTTCCATGCGGATGACCAGATTTACGCCAAACCCTCCTTAGACAGCAATTTTATCCCTCCCGCTTAACGGACCTGCCTCGAAGCAAACCCCTAGAACCGTCTGAGACAGTAACTGAACTCTGGAGACTAAATGACAGTGGGTGCCTGCCCCTTTCGTTCTCAGGGCATCTGATGGGCTGTACAAACCCCGTACGGAGCAGCAAAGGGACCTATGCTGGGCTCAGCCAGCCCCGCCCCGCCACACCTGTAGCAAATGCACTAGCAGGAAGAGTTAAAAGGCAGGGGAGCAGCTCATTCGGGGCAGACCAGGGAGGAGAGCAGACCTGCTACCGGCAGCTCCACAGAGACGAGCGGAGGGAAGGCAGAATCTCTCTCTACACAACTGCCCCAGGGTCCCTCCCTGAGGCAAGGCAGGGCCTGGAAGCACTCCCTCTCCTAGGAGCTCTGGACTGGATTGATCCCCTTTAGTTTAGTTTGGACCACCCTGGCAGGGGAAAGCCTTGGACTGAGCTGCCCGGGAGGCTGGGCCGTACCCCGGGAGGAGGCAGTTGCTGCCTGAAAGGGAAGAACGACCTCCCTACACGCAGCCGCCAGGAGGTGCCTTGTGGTGAGCAGACACCCCTCACGCTGCCTTACCCAGACGGCGACCTTGGGACAGTCCAGGCAGGGGGTAGGAAGTGGCCCAGGGAAAGCCGCCTTATGCTCCCTGGCACTCAGAGCACTGATAGCCCTCAAAGGACCCTGGGTCTGAGCCCAGTGGAGCGGGAGGGCCCAGGCTCCCCTACCAACAACCCCCCCTGCATGTCACTAGACTGAGCCCTAACCACTGGGCAGCACTCCCCTACCAACCAGTCCACATGAGGGCAGTCAGAGTGGGGCATAACACCATAAACATGAAAAGCAATGCAGCCCTGGGATAACTAATGCTGGAAGAAAATATCAAGCAGGCTAGCCTGACACCGAAATACAATACGAGTCTTACTGGAAAAGCAGGAAAGGCTACTTTTAAGTACCTCCACTGAGGGGAACCTGAGGAGAAGTGGGCCTGCAACAACCGACACGAAAGCTGAAAACCAACAACAAAATTAAGGCACCAGCGTCCCTCGACGGCAGCCTGACCTGCAGCGATAAGGCGATCGGTGCCATTTTCGCTAGCTCTCAGCACGAGCTGTGTTACACAGCAGAAGGCGCTGCAGACCATTTCCGATTCCAGAGACGGGTTTTTGCCAAACTCCCTAAACACCAAATTAAACAGCAGAACGTGGCAGAGCTCGAGAAACCATCCCAGGAGAGGAAACTCAAAGAGCTAATTACGAATCTCAGGCCAGCCCGGTCTCTCGGGCCAGATGGTGATGGAGCTGCTTTCTATTTAAAATTCAACCAAAGAAATGTTCTCATCTTGGCTTCTCAAGCTACACACAGGGTAGCCAGTGTGTTATCCACAGGGCTCCCTTCAGCAGGTGAAGCACACAGTGAAGTGGCAGGGCCTGTATCACTGGAGAAGGCAGAAAGAGGCACTCTGTGCTCCAGACATTCACTGACCTGCTCCGGGGGGAATTCTGCGCCAAAAAATTAAAAATTCCGTGCACGATATTTTACAATTCTGCAAACATTATTTCTCAAAATAACACTAGATAATCACGCCAGTTTCAATTATTTTGGTAATTTATTTCAAAATACCTGTCAGCAAGTATGTCTGTAACAATACAGACATAATTGGTTGATTTAGTTGGGGATTGGCAGATTTAGTTGGGGGTTGGTCCTGCTTTGAGCAGGGGGTTCGACTAGATGATCTCCTGAGGTCCCTTTCAACCCTGATATTCTATTATTCTAATACAGACACACACAAAAAATCCCCCCAGGAGTAGAGAGTTAAAGAAACCCCTATGACAACCCAGTTCCTTTTTCTCTGCCTCTTTCTTCCCCCAGAGCCCAACTGAGGGGCCAGACACCCACAACCCCTCCCCCCAGAGCCCAGCTGCAGGGGCTCCCACTTGCCCAGACACCCACCCTCCTATCCCTCAGAGCCCAGAGATCCAGAGGGAGAAACAGCCTGATGCTCGGTCCCAGGCCAGTGCGGAGTTTCCTGCGTGCTGCCATCTCTTGCCGTCAGTGCATGCAGGGAACTGCAGCTGCCGGGAACCCTCCAGCTCCTTCCCGCTCCCCGTGGCAGTGTCTTCTATGTGCAAGCTGGGCTCTGCCGAGTCCAGCCCATTTCTGTGGGGGAAAGGAAATTCTACACGCAAAACAGTAATTTCTGCAAAATTCTGCATTGCGCAGAATTCCCCCAGGAGTACTGACCATCTTGACTGTAGACAAGTCTAGGCACCAGTTCTCCCCTTTGGGCAAAGCGGAGGGGCAGGCTCCCGGGCGATTACTAGTTCAGAAGGTGGGAATGGCGCATAGGAGTAGCCTGGACAGTGAGAGTGTCTTGATCCCAGGTCTGCCTCACTTCCAAAGCTTTTGCGGCTATGGGTAAAGCCGAGGCAGCTTGTAGAAAGCCACTCGTCTTTCCTCCTGCTCCCGTAGCAGCCTCTAGCGCAGCTAGCTAGGAGAGCGACTTCTCAATACAGGGCTGCAGGCTCAGGCAGGTAACTCTGAGACCCTGTTTCTCCTCTGGGCCTGCCACATTCCACCTGCCCAGGAGAACACGCGCAGGCAGGGCCTGATGGGGTCCTTGCTCACACCCGTGTAAATCGGGAAGAACTCTGTCGACCTCCGTGAAGTTGCACAAGTGTAAAACTAGCGGCATCTGGCAGTATCAGATGTTTCGCCTGGTCCCCCGGTGCCACCGATGTCTTCCCCACCCCCCTCCCTCCCCTGGGCAGCAAGCAGCCCTCTGAGGACAGGGAGAAAAAACAAGACCGAGTCCAAAATGAAACTGAGAATAGGAAGGGGGGGAACGGAGAAATGAAACGGGGGGAGAGAACAGGGACTGAAAGAACGAGGGGCGGATGGAGAGGGAGAGACGGAGGAATGGAGTGGCACTAGCGAAAACGCTAGCGCCTGGGGCAAGGCACGGCCTGGGGGAGGGAAGCCAGCAAACCACAAAGGCTGCTTCAAGGCTCAACAAACCAGCTCAAGACACGACCCCCAGCGATCCAATGGGCCGTCTCCAGGGCGAGGGCTGAAAGGTTCTGTGGAGCACCCTCCGATCTGCCAGGCCCTGTTCCAGCAAAGCACTTCAGCATTTGAACTGTCCCTTCGCGGAGGGTGGGGGGGAGGGCAGTGACTTTAATGGGACAACGCACACGCTTCAAGTTAAGCACTGTAGGGACTGGGGTGTGGGCGCTGAGGCCTAGTGATTCGAGTCAGGAACCTGGAACTGGAGCCAGGGTCAGATTCAGGTGCTAAGCCAAGAGTCAGAGCCGGAGTCAGCACCAGAGGTAGGGCATCGGAGCAGGGATCTGGAGCAGGCAGGAAAGCAGGATCTGGGAGTAGACAGGGGTCAGGGATGAGGGGGGCAGGAACCAGGCAAGTACGCAGGCTTCATAACAGCAACCAGCCAGAGATTCACCTAGCTGTTAGACAACTTCCTGTGCCTCTTTCTGGCTTAAGTAGTGCATCCCAGCCAATCAGTGGGGCTGGAAATCTCCTCCAATCAGACGCTTTGTGGGTGGAGCTCTTTGTGAGCTAGAGCTTCAGTAGCCCCCTTCTCCACTGGTTCAGGTGAACTGTTGGGTAGTGGCCACTGCCTGAGGACGCACGGGCCTGGATTTGAGGGCCATGTTCCCTCACACGTGGCAAACCACGTGGTCATGGGCCAACTATGGCTTGACATTTATCGTTCTAACTCAAAGTTTGAGTTCAAACTTGAACCAGTTGTGTTGGGTGGGCCAAGTTGCCTGGCCTAAGAGGCAATAGCATCTTCAGTAGAAGCTGAATAGAATGAAGTCATTTTTGATAGATTAAATCAAATCTTAATAAAACCAAATTCTGTCCCCCAGTGCAAGCATGTAGCTCACTTTACCTATACCAAGAGTGGCCTGACTATCTCAGAGGGCAATCTGACCCATAGACAGATGTTTGGGCCACTGCAGAATTATACTTTCCTGTCCTATCCTTTGCAACCCATGAAGAAAGACATTTCCACAAATGAACTGGCCTCGCCTCCATTAAAGAAGTCAAATGGATAGTATAATTCCATTGTAGGGATGAATTTGGCCCATTTTATTATCCTGCATTAGTACAACCTTACTGGCTTTTCTCACACTGCAGAGCTGCTGGGTTAAACTTACAAAAGCATTAACGTCCCATACCAACCTGTGTCCCAATGAAAAAGCTGTAAACTGTTTCTCAGGGAGTAGCAGGCAAACATCAAAGTGCTTTGCAAAGTGTTCCATCTAAGCACTTCCCCTAGAATGTACAATTCTTGACAATGTTTCTGTTTGGAAGATGTCAAATCATACTGCAGGAAATGAGTCACAAGGTTTTTATAATTACATTTTAGAGAGAGATGAATTTATTCATCATGTAAGCCTGGCTCCCACTGAAAATGGAATGAAGGAACCAATTTATTCATGCTCCAATCCTAATTCTAGAGCAAGTCAATTTTATTTTTTCAGTCTGCTACCACATAAATAGCAAGTGGCAAAGTGATTCCTGTCGGGGACAACTTCTGAGCCTTGAATGATAGTGGGTAAAGTTGCTGACCCTATCAACTACAGAATGGATAAGAAGTAGCACATGAGCGGATGCTCCCAGGTGATGGAAATATGATAGCTGGATGATAATACTGACTGTGCTTTTCAGCTATGGATGTCAAAATGCTTTACATGGGGTGGGCAGTATTAGCCTCAGCTAGGGAAACTGAGGCACGAGGACCTTAAGAAACTTACCGAGGTTCACACAGGAAGTCAGTACCCCAAACCCAAACTGAATCACACAGTGCCTGAGTAAGTTTTACCTATCAAGTTCTTTGTTTTGTTTGACTCACCATAGTGGAGTATAGAGAACAGTTATGAGAATACATCAGAAAACAGGAGACCAATCCGGCCCCCAGTCTGCAAAGCAGTAAAAGGAATAGAAAGAACAGAGAGCTATGGCATGCTGCAGGGAATAATGCGAGCAGCATTGCCAGCTCCTGTGATTTTATTGCCAGTCTGATGATCTCTGATGGTTTTAAAAGCCTGGCTCCTGGAATCCTGTGATTACGTGAGACTTCCCATTTCCTTTAAAATAAAAAATAAGTTTCTAGTCCTCATGGTTGCTTGAAAATGTGACACAAGGGCACCCTAAGGGCTCAAAAGTCAAATAAAGAGAATCCAGAATTTAGTATTTTTATAAAGTTCATGGTTTTTAAGCCAGTCTCATTATTCTCCGGAGCCTGACACATGATTTTGAAACAGTTGAGGTTGGCAATGCTGCTAGCTTCTATTTTCTGTTCTGTTTCTGCCAGCTAACAATCCTCACTAATTCTTCTTAGCAAAGCAGATATTTCATCTTTACGGGCACAGCGGCATTGGGATGAGGGATCTGAGCAAGGTCTCCAGAGCTTTCACTCATCTCAGCAGGCCCTGAAGTATGGCGGGCCTGTATTTGGGGTGTGGGCCAGGGGAATTGAGGTAAACTCTTTCTTGGGGGAAGGGAGGAGAAGGAAACTTGCTGCAGATAGGGAGCTCACAGAGGTGGAGCTAGAAGACATGATCCCCTCAAATGCGACAAGGGGCACCGTTTCTCTCCACTTCCCTGGAAGGGCTCCATAAAGGCTGTCTCCAGTCCGGCGGGTAATCTTCAAAGAGAGCCTGTGTTAATATGAATGTATAGACTGGACTGAATCTATTGGTTGCTTGTTTACTTAAACTCAGAGTGGCTTATTCTGCTGGGGAGAGGGATTTGTTGTCTGTAAAATAAATAGTGGTGTCCCCCAGGGATCTGTACTTGGCCCATTCCTATTTAACATATTCATAAATGATCTGGAAAAAGAGGTAAACAGTGAGGTGGCAAAATTTGCAGATGATACAAAACTACTCAAGATAGTTAAGTCCCAGGCAGACTGTGAAGAGCTACAAAACGATCTCACAAAACTGGGTGACTGGGCAACAAAATGTCAGATGAAATTCAATCTTGATAAATGCAAAGTAATGCACATTGGAAAACATAATCCCAACTATACATATAAAATAATGGGATCTAAATTTGCTGTTACCACTCAAGAAAGAGATCTTGGAGTCGTGGATAGTTCTCTGAAATCATCCGCTCAATGTGCAGCGGCCGTCAAAAAGGCAAACAGAATGTTGGGAATCACCAAGAAAGGGATAGATAATAGGACAGAAAATATCATATTGCCTCTATATAAATCCATGGTATGCCCACACCTTGAATACTGTGTGCAGATGTAGTCACCCCATCTCAAAAAAGATAAATTGGAAAAGGTTCAGAAAAGAGCAACAAAAATTATTCGGGGTATAGAACGGCTTCCGTATGAGGAGAGATTAATAAGACTGGGACTTTTCAGCTTGGAAAAGAGGCGACTAAGGGGGGATATGATTGAGGTCTATAAAATCATGAGTGGTATAGAGAAAGTAAATAAGGAAGTGTTATTTACTCCTTCTCATAATACAAGAACAAGGGGCCACCAAATGAAATTAATAGGTAGCAGGTTTAAAACAAACACAAGAAAGTATTTTTTCACACAACGCACTGTCAACCTCTGGAACTCTGTGCCAGAGGGTGTTGTGAAGGCCAATACTATAACAGGGTTCAAAAGGGAGCTAGATAGATTAATGGAAGATAGGTCCATCAATGACTATTAGCCAGGATGGACAGGGATGGTGTCCCTAGCCTCTGTTTGCCTGAAGCTGGGATTGGGTGACAGGGCATGGATCACTAGATGATAACCTGTCTGTTCATTCCCTTTGGGGCACCTGCCATTGGCCACTGTCAGAGGACAGGATACTGGGCTTGATGGACCTTTGGTCTGACCCAGTATGGCCAATATTATGTTTTTAAATGAGTGTCACAAAATGGCTCCAGTTCTTCATCTCTCTGCCTGCCCCTTCCCTATAATTCCAGGGAGCAGGTTTTTCTAGCTAATCAATGACTCTCTCATTTTAAATGTTTGTCCATCTTCATGTTCAGTCCTCAGTAGCCCCTTTTCTCTGGGCAGTTTGTTTACAAGCACAAGGAAATGTAGGCACTACATTTTGGGAGGGCTCTTATTCATCAATAGTTTCTCATCGAATTTTTAATCTGTCTAATAGATTAAATGCCACTTTAATAGTGACTTGTGTGATTGGGATTTTCACTCAATCTATCCTTTGTTAAAAAGCAGTCAGGGGTGTTCTGTCCCATCTTGGGCTGCCTTTTTGTTTTCCTGCACAAAGTGTGAGCAGATTTGCTTTATAAGAGAAATTGTAAGGCCATCTATGTACATTGCCCGAGCTGTTTAAGTAGTACATAGATACCACTTACAGGATATTTAGAATTGCTGGTATCTGAATGTCTGTTCGTTTTGACCCTCACCACTTTGGCTTTCGTACCAACAGAGGCCTGGGGGTGCCGATATGCCCCATGGCAACCAGTTTACCCCACCGTCCTGACACCAGTTCCTCTCCCCTGCCTGCCTAACAGCTCTAGACAGCTGACTCTCATTCCGTTAATCTCACAAATAAATGTTAGTTGGTTAAGGTTGAGGGGGGAGGAGAAGGTGCCCTTTGCTTAATTCAATATAATACCAAGAATAACCCCTTAAAATCACACACAGAGCTACACATTCGAGCACCTCACAGAATTACCTCAGCCCAGCATAGTAATCTCGCTGAGGTATTTACAGGGTACAGTTACTATAGTACCTAAAGACTGTCAAGCATACAGGAGCACACAGTCCATAAAACATTAGCAGACAGGCATAATGCATCACCTACTCGCTTTCGTAACAACACACCTGATCTGCAAATCAAGGCAGTGACAGGACTTGGGGCCCTGTTGGGCTAGGCAAAGTGGAAAATAATCATAGTAATAAATCATAGAATCATAGAACTTAAGATCAGAAGGGACCATTATGATCATCTAGTCTGACCTCCTGCATGATGCAGGCCACAAGAGTTGACCCACCCACTCCTGAAATAACTCTCACCCTTGACTCAGCTGTTGAAGTCCCCAAATCTTGATTTAAAGACTTCAAGCAGCAGATAAATACTTGCATAGCCCCTTCCAGCTTCAAAGCGCTTAGCAAATATTAGTGAATTCCACTTCCCTGCGAGACAGAGGTGAACACGCCTGCTGGAGGAGAGGTGGGCAGGGAATGTGAGCAATCAGCTTCAGGGAAGTTTCAGGGTCGAAGGCGGGTGAGGCAGGAGCTATGCAAATCTGGCCCTGGATTTGGGTATCCCTGAGTGCTCAACCATGGGACTTTTCAGAAAGCTGCTGTCACAGGGGATAGCAGTGCCCAGTAACTGCTGGGCCCGCCTGTTGGTACATGGCAGCGCGTCCCTCCTCTGTTCTTGGCCCCAGGCACTGAGCCGGAAGCTAGGGTTAGTATTATTATTTATTTGTATTTCCAGGGGGTGCCGCTCACCTCTCGCGAGTGCCCCTGCTGGACGGGGGTGCCTGCGCGCTCTAGGTTTGTGCTGCTTGTGGGAACCCTGGCTGGCAGTTCACTTTTCTCAGGCGGGTTTTCAGGGTCTGGATGTGCAAAACAAAACAAACCCCTGCCACAGTACAAGTCCAGCAGGCCCTAACTGAGGGCCCTCAGTACAGTCTCTAGCTGTAGCCCCGTCCCCGGGCTCAGCCCTCAATCTGTCTAACAGGCCCTATCACAGTACATGGTTCAAACCGTCTTTCAGCCCCTTCTGGGTTCTCTCTGAAATGCTCCCTGCTCTGGAAAGGAGCAGTGCGCCCAGGGCTCTTCCCTCGGTAGCGAGCCTCCCTGGCCACTAGTTCCATTCGGTCCCTTTGGGGTGGGGTATCAAAGTCTACAAGTGCTGGCCCTCTTCGGGATCTGTAACCCACTCCTTGGACTATGCAAACCCCTTCCTCAGGACCTTCGGCCACTCCGCCTGTGGCCAGTGAGGGGGCCCCGAGCCCACCCACTATCCGGGTCCCAGCCCAGGGACCCTATAAATAGCACCCACGTGCTGCGTCCCTTTTAACTCTATGCTACTGTTCCCCACACAGGTGCCAACTTTCAAAACGCCGGGGGGTGCTCGACCCCCAGCTCTGCCTCAGGCCTCCCCCCCCACCTCTTCCCGCCCCCACTTCACCCCCTCCCCCGAGCACACCATGTCCTTGCTCCTCCCCCTCCCTCCCAGCCTCCTGCACACCATGAAACAGCTGTTTGTGGTGGGCGGGAAGCACTGGGAGGGAGGTGGAGGCGCTAATTTGGCAGGGCCACCTGCAGGTGCTGGGGGGAAGGGGAGGTTCTGATGGGGGGCTGCTGGTCGGTGCTCCAGCCCCAAAGCACTCACAGAGTCGGCGCCTATGGTTCCCCAGGCCACTTCACCTTCACTCTTAGCTCAGGGCTGAAGTCCCACTCGCTTTAGTCCCTGCAGCCAGCCAGGGGCACCTTTCCAGCCAGCAACTGACTCTGCTCTCTCCAGCAGTTCCTTTTATATGAGCCTGCTGGCGTCTGATTGGCTGCTCCCTGCAGCCTCTCTCTTATTGGTTGCTTCCCCCACAGCCACTCTAGGCAGCTTGAAGGACTCATCTCCACTGCTCCTTTTCTGGGGCAGGGTAGAAGAGGACCACGAGGCCTTCAGCAGGGGGCCTATGAGCCTACTATACCCAGTCAGACCCCATTACTGAGGAGCCCTAGGCATAGACCAGGTCTGCATTGTGCTAGGGGCTGTACAAACAGAACAAAAAGACTGTCCACTGCTGCAAGTAGCTTACAAACTAATTAATATGGAGGGTGTATGCAGTGACCCTTTGCTAAGCAAAGAACTCCTACAGAGGGACCCTCGTTTTGCTATACGTCTATACAGTGCCCAGCACAGTAGGGCTGAGACCTCTGTTATTACAAATAGTAAATAGCAACGATGCACTAGAAATACCTATTCTGTCTGTCTGGATGGAGGTGGGTAATTGCTTGCATCAGCCACAGGCTGCCTACTCAGGCTAGCTGCAGGAGAAACGTTACGCAAGAGAAGTGGAAACTACAGTAGCTGTAGCTACATGATCACCCTCCCTCAGACAAACTGTAACAATACCCAGTGCCCACTACCCACCGCTGCCTGCAAGCCGTGGTCATTCACAGAGCAGAGAGTCACTGAACAAATTGCTGCCTGATGTGCCGACGGGATTCAGCCAACTCCAAGTGACGGATGTGCCAAGTCTTAATACAGAACTTAGCGTGAGTTCAGCGTACGCCCTTGTCTACGCTAGACACTTCTGCTCTGTGCAGCAGAGCTGGTGAAAAGCACAACAGACTGAACAAGCAACAAGCAACAGCTCACTTTAGGCCCGATCCAAGCCAGTGGGGGTTTGGCCGAGGCCCTTTAAATGTATCGATGCTCAGAGCACACTGGCAGAGGCTAAGCAGCAGCACTGATTATCTTTGTGTTCTGTGTTTATACAGCACCTACCACAATGGGGTGCTGGTCTGTGACTGGGGCTCCAGGGCGCTACATTAATACGAATAACTCACAATAATACTCTTCATCAGTAGGTCCCTACTGGTGTTTCTGATATAGAGTGGCACGAAGGTTCACAGGTGTGTTCTCCCATCCCTGTGTGTGGCGGGGATTTCTTTTCTACTAATGGGAGTTACCTGCGTCGATCTCCCGGGTAATGGTGAAAGAATCGGCTACTGACGATCTATAAATGCCAAACAGAGTGACAGAATGGGAACAAAAAACATAATAGAGGGCCAGAAAGCCCCTGCAAATAGTCACACAGCGGCAGCACATCTGGCCCTCTGGGTGTGAGATATGTGAGAGGTCCTACGTGTTACTGAGCCGCTGAGTGAGAGCCGTCCGGGAGCGAGACCAGCCCATATAAAACAGAATATAAACACTTCCCAGTGGAAAAGGAAATGGTCGATAAAAAGGGAATGGAATAAATCCCCTAGGAACAATAGATCTGACATTAACACACAGAAACAGAGCAGTCACTCATGAGAGGAGAAAGGAGAGGGAAGGTAAGAAGAAAAAGTAGAAGAAGAGGAAGATTGAGAGAAAATCTACAAGAATTGCGTGATCATGTCCCACAGATCAATTGCACCAATTAAGCCTCAAAAACAGTGATCCTGGCCACTTGAAGTAGAATATCAATCAATGCCAATTAAAACGGAGGAAGTGAACCTCCCAAAAGACTTGTTAGACCCATAATAATCTACAGGTTTGGGGTTGGTGGTAAAGCAAACAGGAGGTCAGAGAAAAACTGCTAAGCAAAAAGTTACAATCATTATCTCATTGTGTATTGCTGCGGTTTGTCAAGGGGAGATGTATCAGGCACAGACAGAGAGCTTGTGACTCATGCCTTCCATGTTAGAGCCTGATCCAAAGCTCATTGAAGTTAATGGAAATCTTTCAAACACTTCAACCTATCAACACTTTGTCAGGCCTTCCTGGTCACAGACACAGGGTCATATCCTACCACCTGACTCACAGGAGGTGGAGTTTACTCATGCCCGAGGTGAGCAGAATCTCCAGTTTGAGCTGGAAAATTTGATTTCCAATGCCAACACCTGCATGAAGAAGGGCTGAGGTGACTGGCTGAGGGATCTGAACAGAGTTTGCTGAACGAGGGAGTGACCAGTCTTCTCCATGATTCTCCAAGCAAGAGGCATGGCAGGGTTCCTCCACCATGTACCACAACATAACAGGCCACTGGCTGGGCTGGGTATATAACTGAGTGTTGGATTACAGAGTATGGTAGGCAACGGGCTTTTTGGGGGTTGTTTTTTCCCCAGCACTAAATATCTTTAAACGATGAATATTGAAAATGCCCTCGGATTTATGCTCGTCTTCTGAGAAGACACCAATAAATTATTCTTACGATGAATATTGCAAAAGATCCTGAGCCATTTCATCAGTGTTCCTGGGAAAATATTCATGCTCATTTTTCTTGGTTAGTAAACACTGCACAGTTAGAGCCTGGTTTTGTAAAGTGCCCTCTACTCCCATACTAAGGGATATGACCCATATCAAAACAACAGCTCTGGCTTCAAAAGGGTAAGAAAAACTATTATCCTTAAACCTGGATCCTAAATTATCTAGAAACATCCTTATTTAAGATTGTACCTTATTTTAACCCTGATTCATATTTGTGCCTCCTTCCACTGACTGGTTTGCTGATAGCATTGTACAGCACGCAGGGTCTGGATATCTAAAATGCCTCAGCATCCTAGTTGGGCATCTCACCTTTTCATCAGCCATAATCCATCTAAAAGCCTCTACTTGTTATTTAGGGCCTGACTCTCTAAGCTCAGCACCTGATGTTCCTATTGACTGCAATGGAATTTGTAGGTGCTCAGCACTTCTGCCTATCAGGCCATATTTCTCTTTAGGGGACCTTGAGTGCATTGGGTTTGGTTGGTTGTTTCTCAAGAACAGGCAGGCATATCATACCCCATTAAATCTGGAGATACATATAGAATCATAGAATATCAGGGTTGGAAGGGACCTCAGGAGGTCATCTAGTCCAACCCCCTGCTCAAAGCAGGACCAATCCCCAGACAGATTTTTGCCACAGATCCCTAAATGGCCCCCTTAAGGATTAAACTCACAACCCTGGGTTTAGCAGGCCAATGCTTGAACCACTGAGCTAGCCCTGCCTCCCATCATACAAAGAACCCTCATCACTCGTGCTTACCATTAGCAGAGTGCCTAACAGAGGAAGAGGCTGTCTTTGCCCACTCTAAAGTCCCATGCTGATGAGCGACTTTAGACTGGGAACTCAGAGCCTGGATGACCAGATGAATGTCAGACTCAAAGCGGTGAGCTCAGATTTTTCAGTTTGGTTTTTAACAATGCTTCTTTCTGGGGTGGGCTATCACTGAAGTGCTTCAGGAGAGAAAAATGTCTGCAATAATAGGGGCTAATGAGTGATCCTGCCAATGGAATGTAGGGAGTCCATCGAAACCAGACAATATTTCTTCCTGCCAAGTGAAAGAGTTTTCACATTGACTCATTCAGTTCATAGGATTATTCTTCGGATACATCTGTTCCCTCACATTAAGATGCTCCACTGCCTTTCCTAAACCTTTTTACCCATAATAATTGTTTATCCGCCTCTATCAGTAGTAGTAACAACTGTCTTACTGGATCACAGTCTGCTCCATGCTATCATGTCACGTTTACTCATATTGCTGGGTGATTTGATTATATTTACCTTTCCTGCAATTAAGTCTGTATCCTGTATTTGCAGAGCCTATTGTCACATTTCCTGAGATACTGTAACTATGCAGCTGCTGACTCCAGAAAGGTATTGAATGTCTATACAGGTCTTCTTATGATGCAGAATTGGAGCGCTCTTCCTATGCAGTCTTTTCAGTCATCGTGTGCTTGTTTGGTCTCTGATTTAAAAGACTGCTTCCCTCCTCTTCTCTTTGCCCTGTGCTCATTTTGTTACTTTACTGTGGGGTTTCTTTCACAAATTTGTCTTATGACACTACCGCTCTCGTGCAAAAAAATAACTTTGCTCACCAAATTGCAATGCTTGTTCAGTTCAAGATCCAGCAATTTACTTTTCAAGGACGGCCCTTCATGGATTCAGATATTTACAGTCACTATTATATTCTAACCCCCATTCACAAATTCCTTTCTACACACTTCTGTTGGCATCCACCTCTCTCTGGTGTCCTGCCCTCACGTTACTGATTTTCAATGCACCGTTTGCTAAGTCATCTTGAACATTTACAAGCCCGTGTATAGAACATAATCCCCCCCTCTTAACAAGGTGAGGCTGATAATTAAAAAAAAACTAAATTCATATGTCATGCTATATATGTGTACATCCACACGTTACTGGCCCTGGTGAAGGGGTGACTAAAATTTTGAAGATTGGTCTAATTAAATCAAAAAATAATTTTGTCATGTCCTGAATAGTGGAAGAAACCACTGATGGGTATTTGGTATGATTTCCAGAGCAACTCTGCTGCAAGAACGGACTCCAGTTAGAGAGATTACAGCAGAGAAAATACTCTTTTTTTGCTTGCCACAGCTCCCCCCAAGATGACGAACATCATAAAACAATAACACCATCAAACAGCGCCCCCATGTTGTTAAAAAGAACTTGTAAGACTGTGCAACAGCGCCACCTGGTGACTCCCCCATGTCAACATGTACTATAAGAATGCTGCACAGAGGGTGCTCTGGTATGGACTGCCACACTTATTGCCCCTGCGTAGCACACAGGCCCAAGAACCACTTGTCTTATGGTCTAACTTTTAAACAGATGCCGTTATTTCTAAATAACGTCTCTTCAAAATTGCATTTGGCAGCACAAGCCCATCTCCTGCCATGCTCAGGGCGGCAGCCAATATTTTGTTGTCTGGAACAGAAAGCCGATATTTTGCCTCTGAGGGCTATGCACGTCTTTTATGAGTCTCTGCTGCGGAGCCAGTACGGCTCCGATGAAAAAGAACAGCTTTGTTGCCATTCTTCCCATACTGTACTCTTCCCTTCAGAAGCAGAACATGTATTACTTTCTTTTTAAACACCTCGCTTGATAGGATCATTTCTTTGACAGAAATTTAGTCCATACATTGCCAAAAAGGAAGCCAGAGGCAGAATGGGGCAAATTGGGATGGAAGAAGGGAGAACTCCAGAAGCTACAGTGGTTCAGACTCCACTCAGTGGGTCTGATCCTCAGCTGCCTTGCACTTTGCCTGGTACCTTGCACAAGTGAGTATAAAACGCTACCACCTCAGAAGTCTCCCCTTGCTCACGCTGCCAGTCGCATTTTCCAGCCACTTTGTGAAAGCATCCATGACTCCATAAGGTACAAGGCAGAGGGGAATCAGGCCCATTGCACTGCCTGTCAAATTAGTGCTCTGACAGACAAGCGAGAGCTCTTACTGCTGGCAAGCAATTACCAAAAGCAGCCAAAACCTGCAAAGACAGAAGAGTATATTGATTCTTAAATCATTGTCTGCAAAGGTGCTAGAGTGCTGTAACGGGGAGTGATACCGAGTCCGACAAAAGGGGATAACACAGAATGTTGGTTTTTATTTATTTTAAACAAGGAACAGAAGACGAAGGTGCATTTGGATTCATTTGCAATCTGCCACCAGCAAGACTAAGTTCAGCTCAAAGCAACGAATATGGCTGGGATGTGAAAGGTAAACAGGGATCGTTTCAGAAAGCTTCAGCTGCCTGACTGTGTGTAACAATATCGGTCTGAAAGCTAAATGGCATTAGCGAGGCAGCCCCTGAACCATGCTGTTTGAGATCAAAGCAGAGACACGCAGCACTGCAGGCTATGATGGATTTTTTATTAATTTATTCGCCCTTCCAGCCTAGTCTTGTCAAACTGCAGCCTGGCTGCTACAGTGAGCTGCAGGCTTGAGATGGGTTTTTGGTGTTTACACCCTCTGCCCTGGAAATCTCCATCGCAGAGTCCAGGCAGCAGTGCTATTGGTAAAACGGACCGGCCATTATTAGTAAGGCATTGTTTAACCGGTGTCTTAAAGGATAATTACTGACTTTAATAAACTCACATGCATTGATCAGTTCGGAATACATCCACTGCCTGATAACTGAGCTCGTAAGCTTTAAATAATAGTAAAACAGTCACATGATGCTAAACGTCACGGTTAAAATGAACCTCTCAAGGCAATTCAGAATTAGGTCAGAATCCCTGCCTTTAGCCCACTCCGTTGTGCCTAGATCTTGCAGCACATAAGAACATACTAACGGCCATATTGGGTCAGACCAATGGTCCATCTAGGGTGACCAGATGAGGGGAAGAAAATATCGGGACACATGGGGGAGAGGGGGCTGAGCAAAAAAAAAAGCCGAGCGAGTCCCGGCTGAGCAAAAAAAAAGCCGAGCGAGTCCTGGCTGAGCAAGAAAAATGTGCTGCCTGTGGATATCTCTCTCCCGCGTCCCGACCAAAGATCAGTCAGGACGCGGGACAGAGACCGAAATATCGGGCCAGTCCCGATAAAATCGGGACGTCTGGTCACCCTAGGTCCATCTAGCTCAGTATCCGGTCTTCGGACAGTGGCCAATGCCAGGTGCTCCAGGGGGAATGAACACAAGCAGTAATCATCAATTGATCCATCCCGTCACCCATTCCCAGCTTCTGATTCTCATGTTGATCTGAGTGGTTTTGTACAAGTAACCCTNCAGTCACATGATTCTAAATGTCACGGTTAAAATGAACCTCTCAAGGCAATTCAGAATTAGGTCAGAATCCCTGCCTTTAGCCCACTCCGTTGTGCCTAGATCTTGCAGCACATAAGAACATACTAACGGCCATATTGGGTCAGACCAATGGTCCATCTAGGGTGACCAGATGAGGGGAAGAAAATATCGGGACACATGGGGGAGAGGGGGCTGAGCAAAAAAAAAAGCCGAGCGAGTCCCGGCTGAGCAAAAAAAAAGCCGAGCGAGTCCTGGCTGAGCAAGAAAAATGTGCTGCCTGTGGATATCTCTCTCCCGCGTCCCGACCAAAGATCAGTCAGGACGCGGGACAGAGACCGAAATATCGGGCCAGTCCCGATAAAATCGGGACGTCTGGTCACCCTAGGTCCATCTAGCTCAGTATCCGGTCTTCGGACAGTGGCCAATGCCAGGTGCTCCAGGGGGAATGAACACAAGCAGTAATCATCAATTGATCCATCCCGTCACCCATTCCCAGCTTCTGATTCTCATGTTGATCTGAGTGGTTTTGTACAAGTAACCCTCAAAAGCGTTAACAGAGCTCTGTGCGCACGCTCCGATTACGCCAGGATAACAATTCCCTTTCCACCGGAGAATCCTCCGGTGATGTAGCGCCAGTGTAGACTGGTCTAGGCCAATGGCATGGAAGTGTTTTGTTTGGGTAGGGTTGTGGTTTCCTTTTGGGGGCGGGGTGGTTATATGCTGTTACTGTTTATGTGTGACAAGGGAGGTCAGAGAAGAGCACCTCACACTCAGGTTTGTGATGGGCGTTAGCTTCCAGGGGAGTTCGTTCCTGTAGTACATGGAGACTCAAAACACATTCAAACTGACAACAGGAGATCTTTTATTCTGGTGCAGGTTCGCCTCCATCTTTGGAAAGCTTCCTCCCACAACCCCCTGGAGTGTGCTCAATCCAGCCTTAGGGCTTCTAACTGTAAATAGCTATTCTCAGATTAGCTACCAGGTAGCAATAAGCATAACAAAAATAGCTACAACATTACACTCCTCCCCCCTTTACATTATTAGTAATAATACACTTAACCCATTAATGTGATAACAACAAAACAAAACATCCTAACAAAGAATTAAGGGTAAACTACCATTATCTTCAGGCAATTACAAGGGAGTACTCTCCCCTCTCTAGCATAATTGAATTACTCCTACAAATCCAGTCTGTCTCTCAGTTTGGGACATCTCCTGGAACAGTGCAATGAAAACACCTGTGGTCCTTGATCAGCAGCAAGTGCAGAAGGGCTTTATGATAATAAAACCGTCTCTACGGGTTTAACATCCAAGACTGCTGCAGTGTGGAGTCCTCAGCAATCTCACTATTTCTGGATGTATCAACTGGGTAGTCAAATGACGCCATGCACCTGGTACCTCAACATCCAAATAAGAATTCTCTACAGGTATTTCCTCATGGTATTGCAGACGAACCTGACTGTGATGTCTACACATTTCCCCCCGGCCTTTGGTAACTTAATCACCCAAGAACATGGTCCCGTCCATGCTATGATGCGACCTCCTAACCAGCAACGGCAATTGCGATAATTAAGAGCATATACTGCATTCCCGATGCTCATACACCATAATTTAACTTTTTTGTGCTGCCTGCTCTTCCCTCACCATAGCAGCTTCACCAGAGAGCGCAGAGTTCAGATGGATTCCTCGTTTCCTTCCCATTAAGAGTTCTGCAAGTGACTTTCCTGTTGTGGCTTGAGGTGTCACACGATACTGGAAAAGAAGCCTGCATATTGTTGTGACTTTTGATGCAAGGGACCATCTGTCACAAAGACAAGCTTAGCTGGGTGGCAAGACAGACCAGAGCACCCCAGAGGAACGCTCTGTGACTCAATGGTAAGTTATAGTGCTTGAGCAATTCACACTTTATACTTGGTTGGTGAACTCTAGGTACAGCACTCAAAACCAGTTTGGGGTTTGTGCCCTGCTTCTTCTGCCCTGAGGTTGGTATCCATGCTCTTCAGCCGCCCACTGCAGGACAGCTTGACAATACCTCTGTTCACTTAAAGATTCATTTGCCTTGGATGGAATGCCGGACAACTGGTGCAAGATGCCTGCAACTCTTTGCTTAGTCCTACCCTGTAAATCCACAGCATGCTGTGCCGTTCCTTCCATGCCTTGTGCTGTTTCCAGAGCTTTGTTCAGGTGGACTCTGCCAATACACGTCTCTGAAATCTTTCATCATTTATACCAGAGACAAATCTATCCTGCAGTATGGCATTTAACCCACCTCCAAAACCACCACCCTCTGATAAACGATGCAGCTCCGCTACAAAAACTGCCACGGACATTCTACCTTGGCAGGAGAAACTATGAAATTGAAAACGTTGCCCAGTCTCTGATGGCATGGGGTTATGACAGTGCGTGACAACTTTGACCAGCTCATCAAAGGATTTGGCACTGGGCTTTTCCTGTGCCACTGAGCTTCCAATGAAGCTATATGTTTTTGCTCCACATATGCTCAATAAAATGGCACATTTCTAGTTATCATCCTGTATATCATTAGTGATAATGAAGTCCTGAGAGCGTCTGAGAACTGAAGCCAGTCCTCCTGCTCTGCATCATGCGCTTCTAGCCTTCCCCGTGCAGTCATTTTTCTTTGCAATTAAAACAAAGGGGTTCACTTACACACCCTGTGCAGAACTTGCTGGTGATTGTTTTCAGTTTAGCCTCATGGGCAATGAGGGATAGCTCAGTGGTTTGAGCATTGGCCTGTTAAACCCAGGGTTGTGAGTTCAATCCTTGAGGGGGCCACTTAGATTTTTACCCCAGTTCCCTACCTATCTGGGGATTGGTCCTGCTTTAAGCAGGGGGTGAGGTCCCTTCCAACCCTGATATTCTATGTCATGGGTTCACATCTTCACACAACCTCCTAGAGCAGGGGTCCCCAACCTTTTTTTGGCCAGTAGCACATTCATGTTTTCAGAAGAGTGTAGCGGGCACCAACAATTTTTCAAGGCTTATTTTGTATTTGTACATTAAATAATACAAAAAACATCATATTTAATATTACATAATATATGAATCGAGAGACAAGAGAGAAGCCGGAGAGAAGCCACGAGGACAGAGAACACGGGCGCCCGCAGCCTGCAGCCCTGGCGTTCTCTGTCCCCGGCAGGCGCGGGGCCGCAGCTTCTCTCCCCTGCTGGGCACTAGGCGAGCCCCGCGCCTGCCGGGAACAGAGGACACCGGCGCCCGCAGCCTGAGTTCTCTGTCCCCATCCGGCGCGGGGCCGCGGCTTCTCTCCCCTGCTGGGCACTAGGCAGGTGCACATAAATGCCACGGCGCCCGCGGGCACCACGTTGGGGACCACTGTCCTAGAGTGTGATCAGTCCAGCCTCAGGGCTTCACACAGTAAATCACTTTTCTCACACTGGCCACCAGGTGGCAATAAGCACAACAAAAATATTAACACCGTGACAGTTCCACAGTCTTAGATGGGCTCTCAAGAAAGTTCCCTTTACTGCCCAGACAAGCCACATGCGGGCTTCGTGCTGCCTGTGCTGGAACAATCCCTCTGACTGCCTAGTTACCTCGCTGTCCTCCACCTTCCCCTGCTCCTGCTGTCCTTCCACCACTAACTCTTCTCTCCCACTCTGATGGCTTTAATAAATAGCAGCAATTTGAAATAATCTGTGTGTATTTATAACATGCTATTGAATANCAATGCGCACATGTGGCTCTGTAAAAAGGTGATACGATACTAGGGGACGGACAGCCACGTAGGTGACAGGTACAGACGCTGTGAGATCCAAACAGATGTGGGAACCACCACACTCCCAGGGGCTGGACCATTCCCCTTGAGCAGTGTGTATTGCACACTGGAGAATGCAGTGTTGCAGAACAGCAATGGGCAGCCAGTGAAAAGCAGGGCTCTGACAGTAAAGAAAAACTGGATCAGAGCCATATATCACGCACTGTATAGGAGCAACAGACTCACTTCCCAAACAGACAAATGGGAGACTCTCACTCTCACCATTTCAGAAAGGCTGCGGGAACAAATTTCCCCGTTAGGTATGTGGATGCTCATGCCCAGCAGCGCTGCCAGTGCAGACAAGGACTCTGTATAGGACTGCTGGCACTGACAGGACGTGCTTATGTAGCCCACTGCATTTGGATTACACAAATAGCAAACAGGAATAGTGAGCGGGTTCAGTCTGTTCTGACAGCAGAACTCCCGCCCCTCCCCCGTCGATAACATGTAAGACAAATATGCAAATTTGGACAATCGTGGATGCCCGCACCGAGTTGCTCCAGTCTGGAATAAAGTGACACCACAATGTAGTAAAGCTGCTCCGACTAAAGAAACCTTTAAGTGAAAAGAGGGTAATTTTAGTACTAAATTAGACTCCTCGTAAATCTAGACACAATCTTATCACTGCAATACAGCAAATACTATGGAAACAAAAATAAGAGTATCAAACAGATTTCTTCAGAGCCAAAAGGAACTCAGGCCACAAATCCTATGCATTTAAAACATGCACCGTTGATTTGGCATTAATGTCTCCACATCAGCCTGAGCTGGGCAAGCAGCGAGTGCCCAGTTCTTTGGAGAGGCTGGTATCCTTCTCCTGGGGGTAATTTTCTTTCTGCAATAACTGAAAGCAGGCCTGTGAGCATCAGCCCCCAGGACAGAGAGCTTCACCTGCTCTCAGGGCTGGCTGTCTCCCTCGGGGGCTGGCTGCACTAACTGAAGAGCTTTGATCAGCAGCTCCCCTCTCCCACAGAAAACATCCATCACAACCACACACAATACAATGTTCTTAAACATCTAACAGCAGCAATTCCTAACAGGGAACCCCTAACTAAGCTTGGCTCCAACACATCTGCAATTATTAACAGCAGGCCTGAGGGCAGAGTTCTTCACCTGTCCTCCAGCACAGCTGTCTGCCGCTGGCTCTCACTGAACTCACTGCGGAGTTAACGTGGACAAAAGAAATACAGACCCTCACCTTAGCCGGGGGTGGGAACCTCTACGAGATCTGAACATGCTCCTGGGGTCTGTGACCTTTTTCCTCGGTTTCCCCGCTAGTCCCAGAGTCGCTGGAGTGAGTGGACAGCTGCTCCGCTCTTCTGGCAACAAACAAAACAAAACTGACTACTGCTGTTTTAAAGGAGCAGGGACCACTGGCGTCTCCCACAGTCCTGTAAAATGTTGACCAATCACATTAGGTTCTACCATGTCAGCTTCTAATGCTAATGAAGCCACTATTCATGCCCATGTTGTACCATAAGTATGGGGCATGAGAGGCTATGTACATAGTCCTGAAATTTCACTGGCATATGCCTTTTTCCCTGTCACTTGTGAAGCAAATTCTCAGCTACAACTTCCTTAGCTGATATCTCTGGATTCTGTGTTGCATCTTGTTCTGTATCTGCTTCTTTTACTTGAAATTCAATAAGAATATCAGAAAAGTTCAGGTGTGGAGAATCTCAGGGCCACTGAAAACAAGATTTGCATCTTCGCTGTTTCAAATCTAAATGTGCATGATACTGCCCCAGCCAGGAGAAAATCAGATCTCATCTTTTATCTAATTTTTAATAGTAGCATGGTACATTTTATCAGGAGGAAGCTATGGATCTCATCAGAAGAAAGATCTTGCTATCCAATTTCTTTTCTAGTACAAGTGTATAATTACATTCACAACAAACCCACTGAAAAAAAACCATCCCATTACATGTTATTGCTCATGATTTGCAGAAAGTTGTTCATATTCTAAAAATCCACCCCGCGCCCACCAGGCACACACATACATTGATAGACAGTAGCAACCAAATTGCCTGATGGGGAAAATAACGTTGGATGGTACTGAATACAGTATGATGGCTGATGGGGAGAATTACTGGGGGACACATTTCTAAGTAGTGTACATGGAATTACATTAAAAGGGAAATATCCCATTATTGTTAATGGGATTTATATGGTCATCTCTCAAACTACTTTGAAAATGTAATGCAGAATACTCTCCCAGTGATCATTCAAAACTGCAGAAACTATCTTCACACGAGATGCTTTTCTCAGGGATGTCCTCGTTCCCACGTAGAGGTACTCAAATATTGAGACGTCTAGTGCCTCAGGGCCAGCCCCTCAGTACATTGGCGTAGCTCCACTGGCTTCAGCTGATGGCATGTCTCTGTTGTACAGCCTAAGAAAGTGCTGCTTTGATATTATACACAAATGCACAAATCCAGGAGATCCAACCTCTCTCTTGGGTGCAGTGAGGGATAGAAAGCTACTAGTCTGACTGTAAACTCGGACCTTCTAAGTCCTGCTTGTTGTGTTTAGCGAGATGACACACTGAACTGGGATTTGTTGCCATGAATAACAATTGTTCCCAAAAGGAGGCTTTCCTGTTTAGCAGCCTGTTTTCATAGATTCATTGATTCCAAGGCCAGAAGGGACCATTGTGATCTTGTCTGGCCTCCTGTATAGCACAGGCCTTAGAACTTCCCCCAAATAATTCCTAGATCAGATCTTTTAGAAAATCATCCAAAGTTGATTTTAAAATTGTCAGTGATGGAGAATCCACCACAATCCTTAGTATATTGTTCGACTGGTTAATTACTCTCATTGTTAAAAATTTGCATCTTATTTCCAGTCTGAATTTGTCTAGCTTCAACTTCCACTCATCAGATCATGTTAAACTTTTCTCACTAGACTGAAAAGCCCGTTATTAAATATTTGTTCCCCATGCAGGTACTTGTAGACTGCAAATCAAGTCACCCCATCACCTTCTCTTTGTTAAGCTAAATGTATTGAGTTCCTTGCACCTATCACTATCAGGCGTGTTTTCTAATCCTTTAATAATTCTTGTGGCTCTTCTCTGACAAACCTGGCTGAAAGCTCAACCTCTTCCAGCCTTTCCATGGCCCAATGAAACAGCCTTCAGCGAACATTAGCCCAGTTTTTCAGTGAAAAACCAAAATATTTTGTTTTGAACAAAACCCAAAATTTTCTCCAATTTATCAACATCCTTCTTGAATTGTGGGCACCAGAACTGGATACAGGATTCCAACTGCAGTCACACTACTGCCAAATACAGAGGTAAAATAACCTCTCTGCTCCTACTCGAGATTCCCCTGTTTATGCATCCCAGGATCATCACATTAGCTCCTTTGATCAGAATATCACATGGGTACCTCGGGTTCAGTTGATTATCCACCACAACCCCCAAATCTTTTTCAGTCACTGCTTCCCAGGATAGAGTCCCCCATCCTCTAAGTATGGCCTGCATTCTTTGTTCCTAGATGTATACATTTAGCCACATTAAAATGCATATTGTTTGCTTGTTCCAGTGACCTGTCCTCTTCATTGTTTACCACTCCCTCAATTTTGGGGTCATCTGCAAATTTATCAGTGATGATTTTATGTTTTCTTCCAAGGATTGATACAAATATTAAATAGCACAGGGCCACAAACCAATCCCTCTGGAACCTCACTGGAAACACACCTGCTTGATGAGGATTCCCCATTTAGTGTTACATTTTGAGTCCTTTTGGTTAGCCAGTTTGACAGAGTTCGTTTGACAGAATCTATTTTCCATAAACCCATGTTGATTTGCATTAATTACATTAACTTCCTTTAGTTCTTTATTAATTAAGTCCCGTATAAGCTGCTTCATTATCTTGCCCAGGATCAATGTCAGGCTGACAGGCCTATAATTATCTGGGTCATCCAATTTACCCTTTATAAAAATTGGCACAACATTAGCTTTCTTCCACTCTTCTGGAATTTCTCCAGTTCTCCAAGACTTATTGAAAAGAAACATTAATGGTCCAGTGAGCTCTCAGCCAACTCTTTTAAAATTCTTGGGAGCAAATCATCTGGACCGGTTGATTTTAAAATGTCTAACTTTAGTAGCTTCTGTTTTAAGTCCTCTTGAGATACTAGTGGAATGGAAAGAGTTATATTGTGTGATATTAGTGCATGTTTTATTTTTTCCCAAATACATAACAGAAATATCTATCAAACTCTTCTGCCTTTTTTGCATTATTATTGATAATTCTACAATTTTCAACTAGTAATGGACCAATACCATTGTCAGGATTCTTTTTGTCCCTAATATATTTTAAAAACTTCTTATTGTTTTTAACTCCACTGGCCATAGATTTCTCCTTGAGTCCCTTGGCTTCCCTTATCAGTTTTCTTCAATTCCTAACTTCTGAGTTATAGTCATTACTATCAACTTCCCCTTTCATCCATTTGTTGTATTTAAATATACACATATATTATTTTATATAGCTGCTTTCACTTCCCCTTTAAAACAGTTCAGTTTTTAACCAAGATGGCCTTCTCTCTCAATTGTGGCTTTCTGGGAAAGTAGTAAAGTGTTCTCAAACAATTCTCAATCATCATTCACACTTTTCAGATTAAATTCTTCCTTCCAATAATTTGGCTCATAGTTGTGTTTAGCTTTGTGAAATTGGCCCTTTTAAAGCACCAAGTATACAGAGTCACAGAGTTTAAGGCCGAAGGGACGACTAGATCATCTCGTCTGACCGCTGGTGTAGCTCAAGCCACCAACACCCGCACACTAAGCCCAACAACCTAAATGAGACCAAAGTAAATAAGACGCACAGGAGACGAGACTATTATGTGCCACAGGCAGAGAATAGGAGGGACCAAAGTGCCCCAGTGCATAGCAGGGAAATGATTAAATGAGATATAGCCAGATGATCCCGGCAAGTGACCCGCATCCACACACTGAAGAGGAAGGTGAAAAAACCCCTGAGGTCACTGCCAGTCTGACCCCGGGAAAGTTCTCTCCGGACCCCACATACGGTGATCAGTTAAACCCGGAGCATGGAAGCAAGCCAAGCACCCGAGAGCGAGACTGCTCAGTGCTACCTCAGAGCCCTAGCCCGCCCCGTCCTATGACCCATCTCCAGCCCTGGTCAGCGCGGATGCTTCAGAGGAAGGACATTAAAAAAATCCCTCGCAGAATACATGGGAGGGAAGAGGGGAAATCTGAAACTTGGAAGCATGAGCTTTAGGAACATAAGACATAAACCAGAAGGGAAGCCCTGGGCTGTTGAGCCCTGCCCCCTACCCTGGTAAGCAACCTCAGCTCAATTGCAGAAAGCCCTTGCCGAAGTCCCCCACAAAAGGCTGTTAAGCGGCGCAAGCTGTCATGGGATAAGAGGGAAGGTCTTCTCATGGATCAATAACTGGTTAAAAGACAGGAAACAAAGGGTTGGAATAAATGGTCAGTTTTCAGAACGAAGAGAGGTAAATAGTGGGGTCCTCCAAAGATCTGCACTGGGACCAGTGCTGTTCAACATGTTCCTAAATGATCTGGGAAAGGGGGTAAACAGCGAGGTGGCAAAGTTTGCAGTTGATACAAAATTACTCAGGTTAGTTAAGTCCAAAGCTGACTGTGAAGAGTTACAAAGAGATCTCACAAACCTGGGTGACTGGCCAACAACATGGCAGATGAAATTCAATGTTGATAAGGGCAAAAGCACTTTGGGAAACATAATCCCAAGTATACATACAAAATGATGGGGTCTAAATTAGCTGTTACCACTCAAGGAAGATCTTGAAGTCATTGTCAATAGTTCTCTGAAAATATCCGCTCAATGTGCAGCAGCAGTCAAAAAAGCCAACAGCATGTTAGCAACCATTAGGAAAGGAAAAGGTAATAATACAGAAAATATCATAACGTCACTATATAAATCCATGGTGCACCCACATCTTGAATACTGCGTGCAGTTCTGGTTGCCCCATCTCAAAATCTATATATTAGAACTGGAAAAGGTACAGAGGGCAACAAAAATGATGAGGGGTATGGAACAGCTTCCAGCGAGGAGAGATTAAAAAGACTGGAACGGTTCAGTTTAGAAGAGAGACGACTGAGGGGGGATATGATTGAGGTCTATAAAATCATGAATGGGATGTGGAGAAAGCGAATAAGGAAGTGTTATTTACTCCTTCACATAACACATGAACCAGGGGTCACCCAATGAAATTAATAGGCAACAGGTTTAAAACAAACATCTTCCCGCAACGCAATCACAGGACATTTCAGGGGGACCTCTCCCACTCCCACAGGAATTGCTAGACTGGATCAGAGCAGGTCCATTGAACGGCTGCAGAGGAAAGTGCGAGAACCATGTAGTAGCAGGTGTGTGATGATCTACCCCCACATTAGTGAGAGACGGGCTTAGGTCCTGACACAAGCGCTGCTGGTTCTTTGCGAGCAGGAATTGCTCTCCGGTTATCGCCACGCACAGCAGTTAGAAAGGCTGGAACAAACCTGTCCTGAGGTTGTGAGTTTTTATACGTATCCACAATTCCTGACTTATTTTCATTAACAAAGTCATTCACTTATTTTCTTCTGGGTATAACAGTCACAAACCCTAACTCTTCATACACATTAGTAAAACATCCCTCGCCTGTTCTTTGTAGCTGACAAAGTATCATTACAGCCAATTACAAATAACCTACAGCTATTTTAAAACACATGTTGTCTTGTGGTAATGGGAAGGCATTATTACTAACCCACTCCCTGCTCACACACTTGCGTGTACTTAGATGCCAACTTGTTAATCTC